>OX578145.1:57964269-58051769 GCA_951213105.1 Amaurobius ferox | reverse complement strand
GTGGGATACCAACCTGTTGTTTAAAAATAGTACCACCATGTTGAATATAATTCTCATAAAGAGTGAAGTTAAGTAATTTTTTAAAAAGAAAATTTGAATATTTTAGGTTGATATTATGTTTTTCAAAAATTCCTAAAATAATTCTATACAGATCATCTATATTAATATTATTAAACAAATCTTTGAAATCAAAGGTATAAATACTACGAATATTAGTAAGAGTTTTCAATTTCTTAACTACTTCAAAACTGTTTTTTACAATATGAAAATTATTTGAGATTTCATCTGACGAGGATATTTCATGTAATATCTTTAATAATAATTTTCCAGCATTAGTAATGTAAGAATTATGCCCACATATATATATATATATATATATATATATAAAGTACGTTCCATATATTCAACTTACACATAAAATCTAAATATGACAATTATAGTATATTTCCTTCCTTTACATATTTTTTTTATTCAATTTTCTCTATTCTACAAACTACGAAATTCGAAGATTAAAAAGAATTAAATTCATCTTCAGGTCTGATTATTTAATTCTAATTAACCCAAACAAATACGTGTTTCAGATTGTGCAATAGTATATTACTATAAATGTCCGAACTCAGACTGCAGGCACCAAAAGATGATAAAATGAAGATGAGAAACATTCGGAAAATTTGTGTTACCATGTGGCAGAAACCTTTCTTCTTTCACCACGTGTATGCGAGCAACCTCAGCAGTATAAACAATTCTAGAAGCACCGGAATGAACATGACGAAATACTACCTAGGAGGCAGTAAGAACGTTCACAGCTATACTCCCAGATCCGTCCAGTGAGTCAGAGCTGGAGACAGGACAATTACCCGTACAAGCAAAACAGAATATGAGTATGAAGCAAAGATGAAAATTCTTACTAAATAAGTGATTCATAGAAGTAATGGATAAACGATAATGCCACTATACACCATTATAGGGGAGCTTAAATCATAGTTTCAAACTGGCTAAAGTTACAATTTTTATCTTATTTTCCGATTTTTTGATTTTTCTAATTTGTTTAGCTTATTTTATTATTTTTTATTTTTATTTATTTATATAATTAATAAATAATTATATATATATATATATATATATATTAGCCACTATAAAAGGGAAAGTTGTCTTGGATATTAGCGAGTGGAAGTTGATACACTGAGTTTATAATTTTATTAACAAATTTGGGAGGATATGCATTATTAGTGGCTGTACTCAATAACTCCATAAAATGTGCTAATTTATAATTTTCAACAGAAATTTTATTGATTCTAAGAACATGGTTTATTATAATATTTCTAAAAATTGATATATGCAAACAAGAGTCAAAATATTGAATTTTTGATTAATTAAATTTAAAATCCGGTCTTTTATCATACAAGTTTATAACCATATTACAATTTTATATATTTAAATTTAAATTTAAAAAGTGTGCAATATATTAGAGTCATTATTACTTGCATTTAATTGTAAATTATTATGATACAAGTTAAACACCAGAGGGATAATATTAAGGGATACACATAATATATCATCTAAATATCTAAGCATGTGCATATCATGCAAGCTTGGATTAATGTTCTTTTCATAGAAGAATAAATACAGATTAGCTAACAATGATGCGCTACGCCCCTTTTGTGGGATACTAAACTGTTTTTAAAAAAATTACCACCATGTTGAATATAATTCTCATAAAGTGCAAAATTGAGTAATTTTTTAAAAAGAAAATTTGAATATTTTAGGTTGATATTATATTTTTCAAAAATTCCTAAAATATATATATTTATTAATAAACCATTTTATCAGAAAGAAATAAAATTCCACAGGAAATTAGACTGGTAAATTCACTGGAAATATCATTTAAGTTATCAATAGCTAGTGGATTTTGTCTCCGAAAGCATACACTGTAAAACATATTTCTTTTAGATTTCTTTCGGCTAACGAAAAGTTCGGAAAATTAAGTTGTTTTCTGTTAAGAAACATAAAGTTTACCGAGCCAAGGAAACCCTTCAAAATGGATTTTCCAAAAAGTGAGATTTATGATCCTAAAATTTAGGACAGCGAATTGCAATTTACGATTATTTAGGCACACAAGATGCTTGCTTGTATATAGAAAAGCAGGGTGTGGAATTCTTGTCCAGCTTAATGTTCTAGAGCGTAATCTTACAAGTTCGATTATTCTTGTTCGAATCCTGATTGAGACGTGACAACTTACCCACGTCAGAGATTCTAGAAAGTTCAAAACCTAATGATTTTTTAACAATATTGCATTATAGTTCTTGTGCCATCAGATTTTTCCTACTCTTTGCATTAAGCTATTATACTTAATGGGAAGAAGCTATTATGCAACGAACAATTTTTTGTACAACTTTTTTACTAATTTGTGGCCCTCCCATACTAGCATTTCCCCATCAGAATTTTAAATACATTTCCTCAGAACAGAACAGAAATTTATCTTTTGATCCATCGGCATCTCATGGAGTGTTTGCCATATAATTTTTTTGCCTATTTTCCCTTCCAATTTGCCAGTGGTTTTCACAGTTTTAAACACTGCTGTTATTAGTATTTGATTGTGTAACCATCGTACAACTTTACTTCACTATTTTGTTTTATTTTGCCTACTTCTTAAAAACATTTTAAACGTCATATCGATAAAATTTAAACAGTTTTGGCATCTATCGTTAGCATTTTTCTTGTGGATCATATTATTGTGTAACAGGCACACCGCGGGCCTGTAACGGACAAACTTCGGAATGAACGGATCATTCAGTGAGCAGTATTTTAAAAATGAAAACAAAAATATCTACCACTTTTCTTTAAACAGTTGTTTATACATAATTATTTTAAATACAAAAGGTATTAAATTTTAATATAAATAACTATATCATATAATATATGTATACATGAGAGACAAGCTCATTGAAGCTTTCATGGATTTATAGAGTTTTACCCTCGTAATGAAAATACTCAAATTTTACTTAAAACATATTTTTTGCATTAAAACTTTAACGTAAATAAGAAGAAAAGGAAAAACTGAATTTGATGCTGTAGGAAGAGTCATGTACTGTCTAAATGAGATTTTCATTACTGTTCAATTTAAAGGTTTATATTCGTGTAAATAAATATTCAATAAATCATTAACTGTGTATTCAGTTATTAATCATCTTTGTTTTAATCAAACACACCCATTCTATAATTACTGGCTTACTCTTTAGATACAAAAAAAAAAAAAATACTCGAAAGAATTAAATGTTATCAAACCTGCTTCGTAGTTGTAAAACTTCGTAAACCTGCAACATAATTACTGCGACAATTAAAAACGTAATTGGCTATTTCTTTATAGTGTGTAGTTAGATAGCTTAGTTTCTAAAATCTGCCGTTTTTATTGCCTTTAATTTGATGCTGAATTATATAGCAATTATTCTAAAATTTGGTAATTTTTACTTTGAAAGGATAAATTATTGTCATTCATCTTCAGTTTGCTTCACTGTCATATCTCCTTGGTTTATTGATTTCATTTGTTTTCGCATTGGTGTCACTCCTCTGCGTGGTATTATATGACCAATGTTCTAACGACAGGCAACTTACTGCTTCTGGGGTGCCCGTCTCATTAATCCTCACAAAGTTATTTTCTCCAAACCAGTTGACATTTTTATATTTGTTTTAAGTAGCTTTACTCAGTATTTTATTTACAACTAGCTTACGTAATCGAAGTCACCCTCAGTAATAGTGAAATGAAAACATCGTGGTATGAAATGTTTGATGCGAAACATCTTTGGGCAGAGTAAATCAAAAAATAAATGTGACCGGGGTGAGACAGAAGAATGTAACGGAAATGACGTCATATTGTTACGAATAACTAGCAAAAAACCGCTATTATATTTCAAAGGCTGAATTGGTTAGTGATTTTTAATTGTTTCGGCGAAACTTTTATTGATATTCTGACAACTTTAACGTATGCTATTTATAAACAATATATAAATCTTAACTAGAGTCTTCCTTGAATTTTAACGCTGGTGTTGTTGGTTTAACAAAAAACCCAGTTTTTTAAAGTGTCTCCTTTTATTATATGTACGTAATTAAAACGTATAAAAATGTATGCAAAATACATCGACATAACAAATTTAAACTTTCTAGCTGCTCTGGTTCTTGTATTATTTCTCAAAAACGAGTGCATACCTATTGTAAGACATGAGCGTCCATAGAACTTTTTCCACGGAGGGAGAAGATAGTTTTTCAATACTTTTTGACCAAGGGGCGAATTAACCTTTAGGGGGAGCAAGTTTTCTATTTGCCCAATATAAATATATCTAAATGCTGTTACATAAATAGAAACTACGTTAGTATCAACTGTCCAGGGGGCTAATAATCGTCTCCAGGGGCTTTTCCCCTCGTGTGTATGCCCGAAAGAAACACAGGGGCCAGGGAAAGGCAAACCACTGATGTCAGTGGGGCAAACGCAATAATAGGACTTACAACATAGACTAGGTTGATTCTCACTTTTCTGACTTTGAACGTTCAGAAGGGAAAGTGCCTTCCCCTTTATGCGCTCATTGCAGACCCAAGACAGGCTAGCTCGATACGGTTCAAAATTAAAGAAAAATAAATTATATACAAGAAGAGAACGATATTATACCACATTTGGACTTCTTCGTTTCTTGAGTTATTCCTCAAAACCTTAACACTTTCCTATGGTATTCCCAAGATGGCAGCCCGATAAGGTTCAAAATTCAAGGTATTAAAATGCACTATTAAAGACAACGACATACCAAATTCCACGCTTTTCTGATTAATCAAACCTGGTTAGTTAGGTCAACCAGTTAATTCAATGGCTTGAATAATATTGAAGAGCAAGCACCAGATCAAGTGAAATAAAATGTTATAAAGATAATTTAGGGAGCCAGAATACCAAAAAACAAAATTAATAAAAAGTGTCTGAGTTTTATGAGAAGGGCGGAGAGAGAAATTTATTTACTATCCAAATCAAACTGACATAGCTCCAAACCTTTCATTAAATGACCCAGTGTCCTTACGGTCAGGGGAAAAACACACAGTCTCAGGATTCAACTTGAACTATTTATTATTATCAAAATAGTAGAGATACAGCAGCTGAGTGTATACCTAAAGATGTACATATATATTTACACTTTATATCGCACTTTATAGTATCATAACTTCAAAATTATTACTAAATTCTACAAGTAGCTTGGCGATAGAAATGACTTTACTTAAAACAGCGTAATAAATTACGAAATGTCCAATGCCTACCAAACGACATCAATGAGCATCTAAATATATCCAAGCATTCTATCGAGTACTAGACCCTTCCGATCATCACTAAATCCGTCACTAATATTGCATGCAACAACTTCTTGGAACCTTCGAATACGCGCTGTCCTGAAGTATCTACCTTTTTCAGGACACGCTCGGTAAGAGCATGAAGAAGATAAAGTAATGTAATTAATGAACATCACATTTATTCAAAAAACATAAAAGAACTATTTACAAGTAAATATAATGACAATTAAACTTCATAACAACAAACTAAAATTAGTCATAAAGACTAAATTGCTCATTGTTGGAGGGATGTTAACCCATTATTAAAATTACTTGCGCAGTTTTGAATTAACCTTACTTAAAAGGAGGGAGAGAAGATATAGGTGTTGAACATTGACTCACCGAAAACATTGTTGAAGGACAGACTGTCTGTCCGTCGGAGGTCTCAAACATTCTTTTCACACACCAAATAACACTAACTTTCCCTATGGTGTCTCCAGCTCATCTCCTTCAAAACGCTCCAAAATTCTCGCTCTCCCTCAAGTTTTAAAATCCGCCTCTAAAATTAATGAAACCATTCTGATTCACCTCAGAGACATCGTCTATAGTCCATAGAGCAACTCCAGTGATCTTTGAACTCCCTCCAGGCACAACAGCCTTCAGTAAGCCCCCTTCGGACTTTAATTCCAAGGTCGTTAATTTAAACTCTATGATATAATCCGGCTTGTACATTGTGACATATGTTCGTTAAAATCTGATCTTCAAAGTCCATCCGCGCATCTGTTTTATTGGGCACCTGCAAACTGGAGCTGAACCCCAAAATGCTATAACTTAACTCCTGATCTTAAACCCAAAATATTGGAGCATGAGTTTACCATGGTACACTCGCTCTGACAGCGACTCAATGTTCAAGTAATCCATCCATCACTTAACTCGAAACTTAATCCTGCCGTACTGCAGGAACGCAGAAATACTAAATGAACACTACTTGGCTCTATCGTCTACATAACGGAACCAGTCAGAAGTTGATAATTTAAAACAACTTCTGACATAAATTTGAACGTAAGCTAAGTGAAATCATAATTTAAAAGTTAAATAGACCTTACAACGTATGACTTATGATTATTTACGCATGGCTTCAGATTGAGACGGTTCCAATAAGCTCCTAATATTACCAATCGGACTAGCGGTTTGACCTATAGTTCTGGCTATACTGCAATTTTGTGATGATCAATAACACAATAATCAATAACAATAAAATGACAGAAACTGAAAATGTTATTTGTTTTATAACTTCTTTAGGGTTAATGCAATTTATTTTTTTTTCAGCCTGCTAAACTATACTAAAATACAATGCGTTACGCCAAAAACTAAATCAATATAAATAAAAGAAATTAGCTGAAATGTGGCTAACTCGATTTTCTCATACCGGAATCCATTTTTAAGCAGCTTTTTATTTTTATTTATTTATTTAATTTTAGTAAATCTTGAAAGGAAAATTTTAAAAATCTGCATCATTGGTCCAGATGATGACAATTACAGCATATTACCCTTCATTTTAAAGGGCTTGAAAAAATATTTCGATTTGTGCTAAGTTTCACTATGTACTCCCTCGGTGAGATGGATACCACCCTACTCCGATGGAGGAGCTAATGACTTCACTCACACAAAAATTGTATTGCCGCTTTTTTTCACTCCAATGATTGAAACTTCAAAGTTTCGTAATCATTGAACTACAAATAACACCTTTTTTGCAAAATTATTTCAAATTTTGTCCTATGCTGCCATGCTAAGAAAATATAAGCTTTCGAGGTTTTCCCTCAAATTTAAAATAATTCTATATAATTATAGATTTTTCGTTAATAACGTTGAGTGATAAACCATTAATATTTACGATAGCTATCGTTTGCGAAAGAAATCAACCACAGATATACGACTGACGACAGATAGACAAACGGGTAGATTTCTAAAAATAGTGATGACGTGTTCTGAAGGTTCTAAAGTTGATATTGGCTTCAAAATCTCGAAATCGCAAATTTTTGTGAAAACTATACTTTTGCTATACTATAGATATAACAGTACTTTGAAAACAATATTCGTAAAAACAATACATTTGCTATACTACTACTGCTAAGTATTTACTGTAAGTACTACTGCTAAGTCAGGGAAATAAGGCTTCCAATTTTTATAAAAAGAAAGATCAATCATGCATAAAGCATTGATTACGAACCACTTTCCAACTGCAATGCAATTTTATTTAAACATCTCTAAAATGCGATACATTCAACAGTGATATTTTTAAAATTATCACAATAATACAATAATTTATTTTACTTAAAAACTTAAAACCATGAAAGTAAAAATACTTTCTAACTCCACGCTTAAAACTTGCTGAAAATGCAAATACTATAGAATCGTCTGCTTCTCTATGTAAAATCAATGAATGTTTCATTCATATCAGTTGTATTGCAGACTTCAGAGCTAAATAATTTTGCCTTAAAGAAATTCAGCAATTTTTACAGCTTGATGTATTTACATTCTCCATACGTTAAAATTGGGCTACGTTGTTGAAATAACCAAAGTTTGATGATCATTTAAACTCAAAAATATTGTAATTGCGTTGCCGCTGTATATCGACGCACAGAAAATACGCAAAAATAAAACGGATTTAGGACGGATGCAACACTAAATATAAATTAAAAATCACGATTTTGACTCAAGATCGATACCATGTTTTATTTTGAAGTGGGTCACGTGATCTCTTCATATAATATGGATGCAATTATTATCTTAATTTTTATTTAAAAACAACCGAACATATTTTGCTGCATTTTTATATATATATATACTTTATGGGATAATTTTAATATTTCATAAATTTTCGAAGCAATTTGTGAATTTTAAATTCACTTCACAAATGTTTGAAAAATTATGTGCCGCAAGGTTCAATGTATTTCTTTTCTTCAATCCGGGTTCAATCCAAAACTAATTGGGTTATATTCTTCATTTACATTCCCATATGTCCCACAGACCGTCTCAACAACATACTAGAATTTCCTTTTGATAATGTCATTTTTAAGGATGTTGTCTTGCGAACGGACAGACAGACAGACAGAATGAACAAAGTCATAAACACTTTTCAACTATATTATAAAGTGTTAAAAATGCATACAGCTGCATGAAGTATCTGAAAGAGAATTGAAATGTTTAATGCTTACGCTTTAAATGAAGTGTACATGTTACCGCCAAAGTATGAAATTAGGTCTTGTATAGAATACCTCAGTATATTTCACAATGCCGAAAGTGGGACGTCAAAGTATGAAATGCTTAGATTTTTATACATTTCCTAGGCATGCCATAGAATGCTAAAAGGCAAATCGGCTAAGTGTAAAATCATCAAATTATAGTCCCGGCAGTGACATTTAAGACGATGGACGTGAGAAAATAAAAGTTTATAATGTTAATATATTGTACACTCTTTGCTTCAAAATTAAGAATGCTGTCTAAGGTAAAATTGGATCTAAATTAAATCTGGAAATACAGGCCAAAACATGAAAATGGATTCCGATAAAAAAAAATTCCTCCTGTGCCTCTGTGGGCCACTGTGCGAGTTCCTATCCTAGACGTCGACAAGGGACGGGGGACTCGCGCAATCTGCTGACGGTTTTTGAATCTGACAGACGGGGATTTTTATCGACTTGGAACTGCTGAAGGAATTTTAAACTAACTCTATGCTAGATCACAATTTCCTTTAATGTCCCAAGGACTTACTGAGAGTTGGAGACGTTCCTGACCACGGACTAGCTCTCCAGTCAGCCAATTCCGTTCAGTCCACGAGTAGCAGCTAAGGATTCGTGAGGTGCACCTGCAAAACCAAGTGCAGAAATTTAAAAGTGCTTTTGTATGAAAAAGTAGTTAAATGCAATTAAAAATGCCATTCCAGTGTACAGATGTAGTATAATCCCTTTTTCATTCTTAGCGATTTTATGTGAGATTCTAGCAATCACTGCTATGATTTAGAGGACATTCCAGTCTGGCAACCCTTTCAGCGTCTTGTATCGCTCTTCTGTCGTTTTTAGTCTCCCTTTTGTCGCCAAGGTAAAAATTGCAACATTCCATTTTATGAACGTTTTCCGCGTCTTTTGTCGCCATTTCGTCGTCTTTTGTCGTCTTTTGTCACCTTTTGTTGCCAAGGTAAAAATCAGATAGTTTTCTGATTTTCATGTTGTGCTCTATGAGCCACAGAACACCTGTTGCACAAACAGCTATTGCTACCTGCGACCTCGAACAGCCAGCGAGACCGGATTCTGTGATGTTTTTAGAGAGGCGTAGGTCCATGTTTGAATTGCTACAGATCAACTGTTGCACAAGCGGCGAATAAAAGACGACAGAAGATCAACAAAACAGCGGAAAAGTTTGTCAGAATGGAATGTTGCGATTTTTACTTTGGCGACAAAAGACGCTAAAGGAGTTGCCAGAATGGAATGTTCTCCAAATCATAGCAGGTACTGACAGAATCTTACCTAAAATCGCCAAAAATGAAAAAGGAGTTATATTACATCTGTTCCCATTCCAGCCTACTTTGTAACAATAAGTAGTTCAGCACTGGTATTTTTTCTATCTGTACAAATTATCCCGTAGCTTACATGTTGTTCTTCTTACATTTTCACATGCATCTTTTCAATAAAAGCCTTTTTCACACCTTGCCGAAATTGCATTTGCCATTCTATATAGTGTCTTGGTATTCCATACAATGCCTATAGAAAGTATGTGAAATATCAAAATAAAACAGACATTTCATGCATTGCCTAAAAACGTCACACAAACTACAGAAGAATGTCTAGGCATTTTACACAATATCTGCATTTCACATTTTGCAGGTAATATATACACCAATTGCAGCCATATATCGGCAAATGGTGCTTCTTAAATTTCTCTTATTATATTCTGCTAAACAGAGGGTGAAAATATATTACTGTGCGAAATATCCGAAAGAGAATTAAAATGCTTAATATTTATGCCCTAAATGAAGTGTATACATTATTTGCCACCAAGTGGTGGCAAACTTTGCTCATTCATAACTCTCTCTTATTATATTCTGTTAGACAAAGGATCCAACATATGACTGTGTGAAGTATCCTAAAGAAAATTAAAATGCTTAATATTTACGCCTTAAATGAAGTGTATGCAACATTTGCCACCATATGGCGGCAAATGGTGCTCCTTCTTATATTTTTCTTATTAAAATCTGCTAGGCAAAGGCTCAAATAGATGACTGTGAGAAGTATCCGAAAGGGAATTAAAATGCTTAATATTTACGCCATAAATGAAGCATACACACCATTTGCCAGAATAAGGCTGCAAATGATGCTCCTTCATAAAATTCTCTTATATTCTTCTAGACAAAGAATCAAACACTTTAAATACGAATTCCATATAAACGAAACTTTGATTTACTTTTTCCACCTAAGATATGAAACATAAACCTATAATATCCACTCTTTGATACGTTGTTGTAAAAACAAAAGTCAAAGATCCAGAAATGAGAGAGGGAGATTTATTCTTCGGGATCATATGGAAGGAATAACAATGGAAACATAAAAAATAATTTAATGTAAACGTTTTTGTTTTCGATTCAAATGTTTCATTATTATTTACGATTTCTCTAGAAACATTTTCTGCGATGTTTATCGGCGTTGAGATTCATTTTAAAACTTATTAAGGCAAAGGTTAAAAGTAGTTGAATGAAAGCAACGTGAAAAGCAAATTTTAAAGAACTCTGGTCTCGGTGGAGAAGGGAATCACCGGTTTCGAGTTGAGAAGGCGATGTTTAATCTAAAATTCCAATTTGAGTTTTCGATTGAAGAGCACATTCCAAGCATGCCTGAACTCAAAGAGATATGAAAAATGGATATCAATCATTATTGTAAGGTGAAGGATATATATGTCAAAAGTCTCTATACCTACAATGAGTATGTATCTCTTTGGTCTGTAAGACAATAGGAGCACAATTAAATTGGTGTCGTCATCGTGTGACAGAAACGAAATGATTCAATGTACGCTTCACGAATGAGTCATGATCAGCATTAGATTCAGACAAAAAATTTATAAGTTTCTGGAGAGAAAGGGGAACACGAAACCAGCTCAATAAGATTGTTGAACACCATATATCTTCAGTCGTGGCAGTGTCATGGTATGGGCTGGATTTTCTTTGGGATGTCGCACAGGCCTGAACGTGTTTGCAGGTGGTACTATGACAGGAAAAGGTATCGGCATCAAGTCTTTGAACAGTTTGAGATTTTACACACGGAGCAAGCACCGGCCGTCCAAATAGCTGCTCATGTCCTCTGGATGAGTCGGACGGTCTGGGTCTTCTACACGGAGCAAGCAGGGCTGATATAGGAGTACTAACTCCTTGATAGCGAAGGTATTGCTCTCATGCAGTGGCCATCGCATTCTACGGATACCAATCCCACCGGAAATCTTTGGGATATTTCTGGAAGAGCTGTTTCTGCTCATCTACTGCGCTCAACTACTCTCCAAGAATGCCTACAGCCCTTCTACGGGAATGGAAGTTGTTGCCCCCTGTTGCTCTGGATCGCCTGATTGAAGAGCTGGAACGTGGATGGAACGTGGGTGAAACATGTTGTTGATGTTGTTGAAACCCAGACCGTCCGACCTACCAGAAAGGTGTAAGGTAACTGTTTGGACGGTCGGGAAGTGCCACCCAATTCAGACCGGAACCCAGTGGGGGAGGCATCCACAGGGACCGTACCCTCCTTCCCCTACCACCAACCTCTCGGAAGGACTTTCGGACCCACATGTTTAACGTGATCGTACTCCGCATGAACACGGCGGCAGTTTTGGCAGTGGCTGGAATCGAACCCGGGCCTACCGAGTGCAACTCCAGCGCGCTAACCAATGGGCTACCGCGCCCATGTGGGTGAAACATGTGTCGAAGTTAGCGGAGATCACATACTATGTTAAGGCTTGTTTAGTTGGTTTGTATAGCATACAAATTTACATCTTATGTACTAAGTGTGTAAGCACAAAGTGCAAAGTATAAACGTAAATGTATTTTTCTTACATTTATTATTATACCCATAAACGAAATTTTCAATTGATTGCCTTCTTGGGAAATTTGGAGTCAATCAAAGAATTTTTTGAGTTATGAGGTGTTTACTGCCGCTTGGACATTTGAAGAGCAGTGTACATCTAATAATATATCGTAAGAAAAAATTCGGCGTTGACGAGCAGAAATGGTTTTGCATAAATAACGTCTTGCGAAATCAAAATAGTTTTAAATATTTAAATATCGAAATTATAACCACCTTCTCAAAATATTAAAATGTCTAAATTTTAACCTGCGCTGTTCACAAACTAATCAGACGATCCTAAATCCAATTACGTAAGGTTTTTAATGGAGTTACTTGCTGTTTGTAGATCGTGTCATTTCCTATATCTGAGCATTACAAACTTATAAACCAGAAAATTTCCACTTCATCAACTTGACAAGACCATTGTTCAAATATATAAGAACTTCATTGATATAGAAATGGGATTTCCTATCACAAATTTGTCACAAAGTGGTGCCCTATTTCTAACAAAACAAGCATAAATTGTTTGAATTTTTATCTACTGGGTTTGGAGATATAAGCGTCCAAATTGTTTATGTTTTTCGCAGCGTTTCGATTTTAGACGGTTACTCCGACCGTAGATGTTAACAACCAAAGACTGCTAATATTAAGTGTGAGTGTGAAGACCCAGACCGTCCGACTCATCCAGAGGACTTGAGTATCTAATTGGACGTCCGGGAAGGCTAATATTAAGTGTGCTAAAGTTGAATATTTCAATAAAAAGGAGAAAAGAAAATGCTAGCCAAAAAAGGGGCTATTTGAAAGGGAGAATTATTGCAATGTGTAATTAATAAAGGAATTAAGAGAAAATAATACGAAATATGTCTAAAAATTAAAGATATAGAGCGAAAGTTTTCATGAACTCATAAATTCACTACCGCCGGAAAAGCACTGAGAAGTAATATATATTCTTAATATAACTATTCTTAAAATCATCTCTCCGTTGCATTATTAGAGACAGTCAGTTTATTTTAAATAATAGGATTCAGTTATAAGACATATGAAATTTGGATTGTTCAATCAAATACATTAAAATACTGGATTTAAGATTTCTTTGCTAAATCATACAATATAACAGTTAAAATTTGAGATTTTATATTATTCATTTAATTACCCATATATTTCTTTAAAGCTACAAAAATAACCATAATTGATGATCAATCTGAACCAAAACCATCAAATTAAGAACTGATCTAGCTTGGAAATAAAAAGTATCCAATAAAGTATCGTACTGGATTAGCAGAATTGTAAGAAGTCCTAACTAAATTCAATTAGAAACACAGTATCGGTATGTTCGCCTTTCAGTTTCTAACGCATTGTTCTTAAAATTGATCATTACCGGATGCAATCTATATATTTGAGCTGAGTTAAAAATTCTAGAGGCAAAATATAATTCATATTCGATAGAGTACGTTCTAAACTCGAAGCAATAATAGATGAAACTACTGCAAATCAGTGACTGTTGTGAGGATTCTATTATCCATTATTATTATATGTTAATTTTACTTTTCATTATGCTAATTTATGTACGAAATGCTTCAAATCTGATTTCGAGATACACGTACTCACGACTGGCCGCCAGTACTATAAAAGATAAAGCAAACGTTAGATTTCGTATTCGTATTGGTATCTGAGTAAGATGCAAGTGTGAATCGCCGTCGTCAGTTTCGGCTGTTATCTTTATACGAGAGTGCTCGGGTGTTATGGTGGTTCTGTTCATTAATGGAAGTACGCAGCGAAGTGATTGCCTCTACAAGATTGTGAGTATAGATATATATGGTTTAATCATTGATTAGTAGTTTTAATTCAATTCGGTAATAAAATGTTAAGGTTTAGTCTCAGTATAGATATGGCAGTGCTAGCTCTGTAAATATTCTGTATATGTAATTGTATTTTGAGTTGTCAGCGAAGTTAGCTGGAATGAAGTATATATTTGTTAATGTTGTAGATCATTCATCAAACTCTAGTCAGTAGATTTAAGATTGAAGTGAGTACACTGGTGAATAAAAGGCATGATTTGGGGAAATGATGCCGTAAAGGTTACTTCACAATGGCACTCCCAGAGTAGAGACCTTTTCACTGTCATACATCTCTCTGGGCGCTTTTTAAAAACCACGTGACGTGATCGGTACTGTATTTGTGGGTTACTTGTGCCGACAGGACATGAAACCAAACACGAACCTGCTCTTCTTTTCATTTATGGAATAGTGGAACGTCCACTAACATTCATCTCTGCAATTAAGATAAAGGCGACGTTATTCTGCGTTGGAGGAGGCCTGTGTGTATGTCCCGACATTGTTGTCTTTAGAACAGTGTTTCTCGAACTTTATGAGTCCGCAGCCGGTAAATTATTTTTTTATAAGACGAATGCCCGGTTCCAACAAATTTACACGTCAGTATATTTCTAATTTTTTTAACACTTTACAACATAGTTGAAGAGTTTTTGCGACTTTGTTCATTTTGTTTGCCTATCTGTCCGTTTGCATGATAACTGCCTTAAAAAGGACTTTATAAAAATGAAATTTTAGTATGTTGCTGAGGCGGTCTTTGAGACAAGGGAATGTAAATTAATAATATCACCCAATTAGTTTTGGATTGAACCCGAGTTACAAAAATAAATTACATTGAACCCTGTGGGACCTAATTCTTCAAACATTTTTAAGCAAAGTTAAAATTCACAAATTGCTTCCAAATTCAATTTATCCAATAAAATATATATATATATATAAAATTCAGCAAAATATATTTGGTAAATTTTTAAATAAAAATTAAAATAATAATTACTCCCATATAATATGGAAAAATCACGTGAGCCACATCAAAATAAAATATGGCATCCATATTTTTCCCCAGTGTAAAAATGGTGATTTTTAAAGTTCTTTTACATTTATATTTAGTGTTGCATCCTAAAACAGTTTTATTTTTGCGTATTTTTTGTGAATCTATATTCTGTGTCAGCGCAATTACAATATTTTTGAGTTTAAATGATCATCAAGCTTTGATTATTTCTTCAACGAAGTCTAATTTCAATTGATGCAGAATGTAAACAGGTGATTGTAAGACGAATTGTATAAGAATTGCTAATTTTTTTTTCAAAAATTATTTAACTCTGGAGTCTGGAATAAAGTGTGTGAATGAAATATTCACTGTTTTTCTATTGAGAGCCACACGATTTATATTTCGACGACGTAATTTGAATAAAGTTCATTTTTTGGATGAAGTTTTAAGTTTTTAAATATATTAAATTATTTAGTACTGTAATAAATTAAAATATATCAGCGCTGAATATATCACATTTTAGAGATGTTTAAATAAAATTCTATTTCAGTGGGAAAGTGTTTCGCAATTAATGCTTTGTGCATGATTGATATTTCTTGTTTAGTTCTTACATTAACTAAGCATTAATAGTTAATCGTGGTATAATCATAAAGCATGTATGTATACGGCGTGGCATGTTGACAAATATAAAATTACATTTAAATAAGTTATCAATCATTGGGCTAATGAAATCATCTAGCATACTGTAATTTCTTCAGGCCAGCATCATTATATTAATTTGTGTTGATTTTCACTGATATATCCCATTCTTATTATCAAAAATGTATAACATTATTCAGTATAAAATAGATTATTGTATTATTAAATTGATTTTACTGATGTTGGTTTGAAAAAGAAATAACGGTATTGAGAGAGAAAAATAGTTATCCATGTAATTCACCATAGAAGTCAGCTAAGCGATGCCTTATTCAAATGCGGCTTGGTCACTGACATTTGCTACACAAATATTCTGTGATTAGCGAAATGACTTATTATATAGTATATATTTCTAGAATATTACCGGCACTTACGGATAGTACATAAGAAATATTTCATTTTCAATTTTTTTAATATCATACTATGTGGGAAGACAAAATAATATTACTAAGTAATACGGTCATTATTTTCTTTATTTCAACTATCTGCGGCCTTATTCAGTGCAGTTTTCTTGATTTTCTATGAATTTTACGAGATGTACTCAATAGCGAAATAATTTATTATATACAATGTATTTCTAGATTATTACCGGTTCTTACGGATAGTATGTAAAATATATTTCATTTTCATTTTTTCTCAATATTATACTCTGGGGAGATAGAATAATATTACTAAATATTTTAGGTTTAATTAAAGGCTGTCAAAATTGCGATAGTTTAATAAAATTACCTACGACCTATTTGGTTTTAAGTAACATAAAATGAAATTTAAACCTCAAATGGCAGAATAGTTTAAATACGAAATCTGCACAGAAAAATTATTGTAACTTCCGCAGTTTTTTGGTCATTTTGCAACTTCAGAAATAGTTTAGAATTAAATCTGTAATTTAATTACTGCTTAAATTTTATCCGTACCTATTTCATATTTATTGCAAATAAATAATTTTTCGATGCCCCAAAATAACTACGATTGATAAAAATGTACCTGTGTAAATGTGGGCGTTTTTATATATAGAATGATACATATCCTCAATAAATAATGAAAATATATTAATACATTATTAAAATAGTTTATCTTGGGTACTTTATTTTTTATAAAATTCGTTATATTTTGAAATTAAATTTTCTGCTAGTTTATTGCTGATTTGTTTGTAGTGTATTTTGTATTGAAAGTTGCTATTGATTTTCGTTTGACTTTGCTGACAGTTTCGTAAGGGAATTGTCAGATCTATTTATAGTTATTTTCTCAGAGCTCCTTTCCGCACTGTTATCATACTCAGTTGTAAAGTTTATGTCTATTATGTATCAAAATATATATTACTATTAGTAGCAAATATTTTGAAATGTCATTGTTTTCACTAAAAAAATTTTAAGCATCATTTCCCAGAATCTGCTATAGATTTAGTTCAGATGATGACTATTATGGATTCAGTATCAAATTGCAAAGCTGATAAAGGGATTCACTTAGGATTTCCACTTCCGGTTCTAGAGATGTCACTTGTGATTAAAAATAATGCATTTCCATTGTAACATATATTTCTTAAGTTTGGCTATAGAAAGAGCAATGGGCGCCCATAGAACTTTTTCCAGGGGGAGGGGTAAACTCAGACATAACAAGTACTGTATCAACTAGCATGATAACTGTTTTTTTAAACCTGAACGTCTAGGAGTGATCAAGTGTCCACTCCTCATGGATAGAGCTTGGTTGCTGACTGGTATGGTATCAGCATCAAATTTCGAAGGAGGTTTGTGGATTACTAATCATTTCAATTTTAGGTTCTGTCACTTCCAGTTTTTAAAAAAAATTATATGATTGTACGAAATATGTGCGCAAAAGTGGATAAAACTATTTAATAATTCCGTCGAAAATGAAGTGTACGCACCACATGCCACCATATAAAGATTCCTATATAAATTTCTTGTTGTTATTATCATTACAAGAAAATGTACCCTATGTAGTCCGGCATACAAAGCATAGTCGTCATGTGCCCGAGCATACGGGCGTATGCTCTAAATAAGCACTTAAAAATGCCTTAGCCTGTTGCACAGGTGCAAATTCCGTCTTCGTCCCATAACTGGGTACATCGGACGTTATGCCTTAATATGACTGTGTATTATGCTCTCAATACGCCTTTCGTCCTGTGCGGATGTAATACGGCCTAAACATGCTCTATTGATATGCCATAAATAAGTTATTTTGGTACGCCCTAAATAAGCTCACTTGATACACATACTAAGCTATTTTAATACGTCTAAAATAGGCTCCTTTCATACGCCTTACTTACACCTTTCACTCTCTGCGCGGTCGTAATACGTCTTAAATATTATTTTTGATACGCCCAAAATAATCTTCTGCGATGCGCCTAAATAGGTGCACAATGGCGCATTCAAATTAGGAATGCTTAAAATTAACAGCACTTTTCCTAAATGAAATTACTTGCAAACTCGAAAATGTTTTAGATCGTTAAAGAGCTTGATTGTCTTTAGATTAAAATTCACAGGAACTAGCAGCAAATTCTCGAAAAACAAATATATCCCGTATGGAACAAATTAGAAAAACCAGTTAAAGTAGAACAAGAAAGTTTAATCATGCTTAAAGCATTGATTATGAAACACTTTCCAACTTCAATGTAATTTTATTTAAACATCTCTAAAATGCAATTTATTCCTAAGTAATATTTTAAAACTTATCGCAATACAACATTAATTTATCATATTTGAAAACTGAATCCTTCATCGAAAAAAATGAACTTCATTCAAATGACGTCATTGAAATATAAATTGAATGGTATAAACATCTCTAAAATGCGGTACATTCCCCGGTAATATTTTTAAAATCATCATAATACTACAATAATTTATTATATTTGAAAACTTCATCGAAAACAACTGACATTCATTCAAATGACGTCATAGAAAAAATAACACGCCTGGCTCTCTATATAAAAGCAGCATTTCATTCATAACATTTTCCTAATCATTTCATTCATCACAGTACTAAAATAATTTATTTTATTTAAAAACTTAAAGACTTTAGACCATGGAGCTACAAAAAATTAAACTCTATGCCTAAAACTTCTTCGAAAAAAAAATCGTCCTTCTCTCTGTAAAATCAATGAATATTTCATTCATATCAGCTATGCTGACTCCATGAGCTAAATAATTTTGACTTAATAAAACTCCATGAGTTATAATAAACTCCATGAGTTAAAAAAATACAGCAATTCTTATACAACTCATCCTACATATTTTGCTGTTTACATTTTACATAAGTGAAGAATTGGCTTTGTTGTAGAAATATTCAAATTTGGATGTTCATTTAAACTCAAATATATTGTCATTGCGTTGTTTCAGTATGTAGATGCACAGAATTTATGCGAAAATAAAGCGGTTTTAGAACGAATACAACACTGAATTAAAAAGAACTTTAAAAATCACGATTTTGCGACAAGATGGATGCCATATTATATTTTGAAGTGGGTCATGTGATCTTTTCATATCATGGTCACGTGATCGCTTCATATAAGAGGTGTAATTATTATTTTAATTTTTATTTAAAAAACTACTGAATATATTTCACTGACACTTTTTTTATATATTTTATGGACTAATTTGAAAATTACCTAAAATTTTCGAAGTAATTTGTGAATTTCAAATCCGCTTTAAAATGTTTGAAAAATTAGGTCCCATAGAGTTCAATGGATTTCATTTTTTCAACCAAGGTTCAATCAAAAAATTTATTGGGGGGATATTATTCATTTATATTCCCATAGGTCCTACAGATCATCTGAACAACATACTAAAATTTCATCTTGATTAAGTCATTTTTACGGCATTTATCTTGCTAACGGACAGACAGACAGACAGAATGAACAAAGTCATAAACACTTTTCAACTTTGTTGTAAAGTGTTAAAAATAGTGCAGGAGAACTTCTGTAGGGTATGTCGGGTTTCACATAAAAATTCATAAAAACTTCATTAATAGAGTGATTTGTTTTTATTCGAATGTGAAAATATCCCACAATATTTATACTAAAAATTGGATTTGTGAGGATTTGCAGTATTTGGATACAACAATATACATATGATATGCATATTATAAACTGTTCATACTTAAATGAATTTCAATTTTTTTTTTAAATATTAAGTATTTAGCTTACGAATTCGGTTTAAAGCTCGTTAAAATGATCATTCTTTGATCTTTCCCATAGTATCAATATGAAAAATATTTGATAATATTTCGATCGCTAAGGAACCGATTTATGCAAAAATCGCTCAATATGGAAACTCTGCGATAATATTTCGATCGCTAAGAAGCGATTTATCGAGTTCCAAAATTTCATAACTGAAAAACTAATTCGAATTCTAAAAAAATCGCACCAAGGCCTGATCTGAAGTAGCGTTGTACCTAATGTCATAACTGTGAGTTATTTAGATTTTCTGCTTATTTTATAATTATAGATTATTGTAGTCATACCATATATAGAAGCAATTACGTTTGAAAAATATCCTCAAAGAATGTTATCTCTAACTATCCGAGAACGGAACAAAAAAAAAATCTTAATATTCTCTCTCTACCTTCAGATGTGTTTTCTAACAAACAAAACTCCTATATTCAAAACTAAGAAAGGGAAAAACTACGCTTCGGGATCAGAAGGAAGGGAAAACAATGAAAATGGAAATCGATCTGGGGGTACTTTTTGATCCTGATAATCCTGCTTTTGTTTACATTTTTTTCGAATACTTTTTCTGTAACTTTTCCCTCCAGTTTGGATTCATTCTGAACTTTACTCAGGATATCTCGAACAAAAATTGAAAGGGATCTTTGGAACGAACTGAATGTAATTAAGTTGAAAGGTGGTAGATTTTTCTGTTTGAATGATGCTGCTGGAAGATTGTTATTTATCAAGACATTCAATTTCAGCTGAATCACAAAATTATTTATATATATTATGAAATGGAAGCCTTCCTAAAAATTAGATATACAGGGTGTCCCAAAAATATTGACCTCGGCTTTTATTCCTTAAATATTGATCATAGACATATATAACAAATAACAAAGTTGCGTAACAAAAGGTACAGAATTTTATGAAATCGATAAAAATTTCCAGGGGATTAAATTTTAGGAAATACAAAATTTAAGTTATCATACGGCCCCAGTACAAAATCATTTCCAATGAGTAAAATGTACCCCATGCATTAATAAGGTGATGTACAAAATTTCAGCATTTTATCATAAGAAGTCCCAGATATATGTTTAATCAAAATTGTTGAGGGATTAATCACAAATTAAAATGTAAATGTTTACAGCAAGAGTGCAAATGACGCAACGCGGAAATGCATCGTAGGCTTGTTATCAGGCGAATGCAGCGCTGTATTGACATGGATGGAAAATATTTTGAACAAGCTTTGTAATCTTTGTGCAAAGTTATTATTTCTACACAGTGTAGATGCTTTTGTACCAATAAATAACAAAATTATTATCTATTTAAATAATCATTGTTTTCTTTTTTAATTTATGTATGAACCCTGAAGGGCTATCTGCCGACATGATTTTTCCTCTCTGAGAACCCATGTCGATACATCAAAAAGTGGTTTAGGTCGGCATTTTTGTCTTTTCATATCTCTGGGACTTTTTATTATAAAATACTGAAATTTTGTACATCACCTTATTAGTGTATGGGGCACATTTTACTCATTGGAAATGTTTTTGTACGGGGACCGTGTAAAAATTAAATTTGTATGTCTTAAAATTTATTCCCTTGAAAATTTTAATCGATTTCATAAAATTCTGTACCTTTTTTTAAGCAACTTTGTAATTTATTATTTATGTCTAAGATCAATATTTAAGAAATAAAAGCCTAGATCAATCGTTTTCGGACACCCTGTATATTCGAATCATTTTTCTAACCAAGATGTACGGAAAATAAAATTCAATTTAAATTTGCAGAGTGTTAATGTCTTAATGACATTTCTTTTAACTTTAAATAAACAACTCTAACTGGTTCGGTAAGATAGACCAATCACCGAACCAAGTAACATTTCTGCGATTCTGTGAAAGACACAAGATATTAATGCGAATAAGTTAACGGGTGATGTGGATGCATTAAGTCAGAGGATGGATTAAGAAGCTAGAAGGCTTGTTAAGCAGATAAAGCTGATTGCGGGCATTAGAAGGATAGAGCGACCCGACTTTATGGATACCACTGTGACTGGAAGGGTCTAGTATCCTGGAGATAGCTGAAACAAAGTTTCGAGGCAGAAAGAGTTGGGTAAGCATAGAAGCTATATAACCAGTCCACTGTTTATTTAAATATTACCAGGCCGCCAAAAATGCATTGCATTATATATTTGTATTTATTTATGGGCAAGTGCAAGACTGGTTATTGGTATATGTCTCCATTTTAGTTAAAAAGTCAGCTGCTGCAATTTGAGTAAAATACACAATAAATGCGTTTAATTACCTAATTGCATCCGTGTGTTATTGCCTTGGGTCACAAGCTGTATCCACTTATACCATGTTTTGAGGTATGTCAATTTATTTGGCTTCTTAAGTCGATAATCCATATAATAATAAGGTATTGATCGAGGTTCATTAAGTCACCATATAGCCCGGTAGAGTGTAAAATACTCTACGATTTGTACCCAAACAAAACTACTCTACAATAGCACCCGAACTGGATAAATACTCTACAAGTGCCAAACTCTATTTAACTTACACATTAAAATTTTTCGTAATTAACTTTATTGGTGTATAACTAACAGCTCTTGAAATTTTTACACAGCATATTTATGTTTCAAATGCCGAAATTGTCTACTTTCTATTTTGTATAATCAAACTGATGAATATATTTTGTTTAATGATGGCATTTCAATGGATGTGTAAAGCGAAGTCCATTCATCATTCCTAACGATGCAAAATCAGCATTTGTCCGAATTTTGTGATATCTTTTACTTGAAAACTACAATAGTTAGGAAGATGAAAATTCGTACATATGCGTAAAATTGCGCACGTATGCGCCGAACCACAATATCAATAATTAAAAGGAACTGTAACAAGATGAAGCGCCCATTTCTAAACCGCGCATGCTCATTGGGCTTCGTACAAATAACAAGTAAACAGCAACCTTTTAACAGCTAATCAAAGCGTGTGCACTTGCATGCATTGTGATTTAAACGTGTTCCCGTATATTAAATACGTTTTTGCAATTTAAATGTCTTATTTTTATTTCATTGTTTCCCTGTGTTCTAATTTGTTCAACTTAATATTCAGATTCAAAGAAATTTTGTATTCGGATTCTCAAATATTGAAATTAATTTTTTTATACTTCGAATTTCATAATTATGTGTAAAGTTTTAAATTGAAATATTTCACAGCTCGCATTCTTCATATACGCGAATACACTCAAAGCACGGCTTTTTACTAGTATATACATTTATAATTTATATTGTAGATACTATTATATGGTGATGACATAATAGAACTCTCGGTAGATACAAATTGTGACAATGTAAATTTTAATTACTCATACATTTGTATAAAAAGCATTGTTTTCTATACACACAATATGCATTTGTTATATAATATATATATATATATATATATATATATATATATATATATATATATATATATATTATATATATATTATATATATAAACTGACTATTCTATCGGTTTTAATTCGAATTGTATGGCTGTCCTGATGAGAATGCAATTTCGAGCTAACCGCCATTTTTTGTGTAGTTTCAATTGATTGTTCTCTATGTCTTAATCTTTTATCTTGAGCTTATTATTGCCTTTTCTCATTTTTGCCGTGTTTTCTTTTTCATTTTTATTTATATTTATATACTTTTAATTGTGATTTTTTTTATCCTAATATTCTTCTCATCCTCCTTTCCTTTGTAGTGATATGTTACCTTCTATCTCTATCCTTAGTCTTGGTCTATAGTTACTCATTTGTAACAGATATGCTAGAGATGGGTTTTTTGTACATACAGTATTTTATGCATAATTTTCGATTAAAATCTTTCAATTTTTATTTATATATATATATATATATGTGTGTTATATATATATATATATATAGAGAGAGAGAGAGAGAGAGAGATGCATGCTCCCTTTCTGCACTTGTACACCCTCTTGTGCAGTTTCTTCTTGTAGGACTTAGATTAATATGGTTAAAACGTTCTTGAATAAACTTCCAAATAAACATGGACCAGTAATTTAGTTCACGTGAATTGAGGTATCTAATTTAATTTATCTGTTAAAGAGGATGTACTTTACACTGTAGCATACCCGGCAGTCCAAACAACTGCTCATGTCCTAGGATGAGTCGGACGGTCTGGGTCTTCAACACTGTAGCATCCAATCAAGATAGCTTCCATATGCATATAAGGGATAAATCTTCAAAATAATACAAGAAAGTTCTTAGGGCTCGAATCATTAACCGAAACGTTTTATTGTTAAATTATTTATTTAACGTGAAAACTTTTTGCTTTCTACAGAGCAGGTGACATTTTCCATCCTACGGGATAACTGAGGGCATATTTTTTATACATTTGCCAGTTCAAAAAGAAAAGAAACTATAATATTGCAACATTACCTATATTTTACTGTTTTCTTTAACAAATAATATGTATACTTGATGAATTCGGATACAAGAAAATGTAATCTGTTCTTTGAGATTAGATGAGAGTACAAGTAAAGAAAATATAAATCGATCTCCCTGGTTGCTTTTGATCCAGTTAATCATTTCTTTTGTTTACATTTTGGGAGTACTATTGTGCACTTATTTCTTTCATGATTTAGATTAATATATTTGGACAAAATTCCAAATAAATGCGGACCATTAATTAAGTTCAAGAGAATTGTGATATCTAGTTTAATTTATCTATTGAAGTGGATCTACTTCAAAGTTAACTTTCATCTGCATTATAAGGAATAGAAAAGCTTAAAAATAATTTAAGTAAATTCAATGTGAGGCCTCAAAGCATCAACCGAAAGAGTTTTATTGTTAATTTTTGTATTCAACTTGAAAGCTTTTTGCTTTCTATGGAGCAAGTGAAATTTTTATTCTACAGGGCAACTGATTGCATATTTTTTTATACATTAGCCTGTTAAAAAAAAGAAACAAAAATATTACAAAATTACATGTTTGTTCCATGCTTTTTTAACATACAATATGCATATCTGACGAATTTGGATGCAAGAAAGTGTAATGTGTCCTTTAAGATCAGATGAGAATAAAAAGAAAGAAAATTGTAATCGATCTGAACGGTGTCTTTTGATCCAGATAATCCTCCTTTTATTTACATTTTTGGAATACTTTTTTCTTGCAGGACTTCGATTCATATGTTTGGAACATATTTTGATAAACTTAAAAAGAAATGTGGACCAGTAATTAAGTTCAGATGAATTGGGATATATAGTTTAATTTATCTATTAAAGTTTGGCGCCAAAATTTCATCCCCTTGTTCATTTATATTCCGTACTTTTTGTCAGCAAGTGAAGTTGATCCTAAAGCAACACTAAGCGGATGATGTAGACGAAACAAAGTATTGCTGTATTTTAAGAACGTTGAACACAGTGTTGTATTTTCATACTGCAGTATTTTAGAAACACGGCAGCGTTCCACATCGTCATATCCAAATCCGCAGCTGTCGCGTGTACATAATCACTTGACGTGGAAAAACCCCATTCCCAGGGGTCTATAGTTGAATGTCCAGGAAAGATAAAAACTTGATTATTAATTTCCATATATACATAATGTATAAGGAAAGTATTGTGACGGGGTCGAAAATTCTAATTCGAGTTTTCAATCGGAGAGCACGTTTCAAGCATCCCTGATCTCGAATCAAACATTTTTGAAGTGATGTCTGTGTGTGTGCGTGTGTGTGTGAGTGTGCGTGAAAGTATATGTGTGTATGTGAAAGTATGTGTGTGTGTGTGTGTGTGCGTGTGTGTGTCAGTGAGACTGTGGAGACGATAACTGACGAACGAATGGACCAATTCGAACGAAATTTGGTATAAAAATCACAATCCGTAAACACTGGAAGCCTATTATTTTTATACGCAATCAAATGTTCAGAACCCCCTAAATTTTCGAGTGAAATTTTGAAGAAATCGTCAAAAAATCAAACCCGCTAATAAAGTCACGCAAATAGACACTTCCTATGTAATTTTTCATTAGAAAACGATTGACATAAATTTTAGAACGCTAACACGAACCGTTCCCGAGATATTGCACATTTTTAAAAAAAATTATCAAAAAGTTATATAAAACAAATAAAATATATTTCCTATTGAGAAACATGTTCACTTTTCATATGTAATGCCATGCGATAAATTTGGTGACATCATTCTCGTGGATCGAGATCGTTCCATTCATGAAAAAAGATACTTTAAGTAGTACTTTTGTATTTGAACGCCAATAGTCATTTATCTGCTGTAAGAATAACTTATTTCTTAGTGCATTACGCTTGGCGAGATTTTGGCGACGAATTTGGCGGAATGTCACCAACTTGGCGACATTTTAAATTGTTGCCAAATTAACAAAAATCTCGCCAATTTGATAAAAATGATGCTAAATCATTGAAAATGAAGACTAATTGAAAAAAATTCAATATCTTGGAAAGAATATAAGTATCTACTACAAGAATAACATTTTTTTGAACTGTAAAAGTAGTACATTCATTGCATTATATAAGGAAAGTCATGTGTTGCCCACATCAGATTTTTTTTCTTCGTAAAGCTGTTTTAAATCTGAGAAAAACAAAATAAAATAAAATAAATTACAATCAGTGCGGTAGGAGTGGGACATCCCAGTGATTAGTGGGCGGAGATTGCGCTGGGATGATTCGATTTCGATTTTCAACTGTGCCCAAAATGTCCCCTTGTCTACGTGGACTACGGACACATTAGCTAGCGGCTCCGTAAGTCCTTCCGAGAGGTTGGTTCTAGGGGAAGGAGATTCAACTCCTTTTGGATTCCGGCGCCACTGAATCCTGGTCTAAATTCGGTGATACTCTACCGGCCGTCCAAACTGATATCTTACACCTTCATGTAGGTCGAACCATAGGTATATACAGTACGTATATGGGTCGATAGAAGAGAATAGGTGTGGTAACAGACGAGTAAAAACAACTTTGAAATAGTATTCTTTTGCGATTGCCGTTCAGGTTTTTAATTTTCCTTCAGTGTTGACAAACCTACAGCTTTAACTACAGATTCGATTTCAATAAATGTTGGCTTATTTTGTGTGGTCTGGCGGGAAGTGCATACTTTACTATTAAGACTTGAAGATAAATTTGATTTAGAATTATAAAAATTGAAAAAGATGATTAAAATGACTCTCTACGGTAAAGTGCAATATACATTGTATATTATATAATTGTTCCATAATCATATTATATCATTGTACAATGCATATTATATCATTGTTACATAATCATATTATATCATTGTTACATAATCATGTTGATAAATATGTCTATAAAAAGTGTTAAAATGTATATCTATAAAAAATATAAAAAGAAAAACAAAAAAAAATACCTCCCTGCCATGTACAAGAAGCAATGCTTTACATAAAAGTTATAAAATTCAATATGGTTGCTTGAATGAAATGAACTATATTCACGTGAATAATATTAACAAATGTATCTTATTATATTGCATATGAAATATTACATAAGAAATAATTATTCACGTAACATCATTGAATGTTCCAATTTTTTTAAAATTTCATTCGAAAATTTGGAGGTTGTTATAAACATTCGATTGCGTTTAAAATCAATAGGCGTCCCCAAAATTTGCTTAAAACGCTTTATTCTTTCGTGAGATATCGTCTCTACAGATTCACGATCACACACACACGCACAAACATACACACACACACACACACATACTCACACATAAATGATCATCACCTCAAAACCGATCGATTCGTGTTCAGGAATGCTTGAAACGTTCTCTTCCGTCGAAAACTCCAATTCAGATTTTTGACTTCATTACAACACTTTCCCCATACATTATACTATGTATATGGGGAAAATAAAAAAGAACTAGCATGAATTACATAAATCCTCGAATAATCAGGACTCCACTGTAGATATTTTAGTCATTACGGCTCTGAAATAAAAACGATGGTAAACTATATTGCATAACTAACCCAAACTCCCCTTGCAATGTTTCAAAACATTTATAAATCCATAAATGAATACACCCTCCACTTAGAGCTATGTCACATTTCTTGTTCCTAAAGTTCTGCACGAATTCCCATTCAAGAGCTAATAAATTTATTTCTAATAGGAAACAGAAGAAATTTTCCCGTCTGTTGCGTCAGAAAACGAAGATTGTTGAATAAAACCTGTATGTGTCTCTATATATTCTATCAGAAATGTTAGAACATAAAACCTTTAGGATTTCTTAACTATAGCAATATATAATAATACAAATGCCTTAGGAAAGCATTGCTAATTGTACAAAAGGAATGTTGTTCTAAATGTAGACATATGTTTATATCGAAGAATATTGTTTCACTAATATTAATATATGTATGTTATTTCAGTAATACTGATATATATATGTTGCTTGTTTAATATTAATAGGATGAATAGAATATGTTTTAGTTTACTATGACGGAGATAGCGGCATGATAAAGAATTGAAATGGAAATAATACAAACGAGTATAAAAAAATTATACTATTAAAAACCGTCAGCATATATACAAGATGAGTCAGAACTCTCGGTCAAACTTTAAGGGGTGATAAATCACATCTAAACAAGCAATTTTTGTCATACAAAGCAGGGTCATAGCTCGAGAAGTGAACCGCTATCGTCGCTGACATTGAACGCAGTGACGCCTGCGTCAGAACTAGCCAGGGTTTAAGATGCGTTTAAAGTTTCTTTAGCAAAAAGAAGGTAAAACCCCTTGTCTCATCGACGATAGCCCCATCGACTCCGACGAGGACCTTGTTGCTAGGATTGCAGTTGCAGCCGACGTTGTCCAAGATATGTGCTTTGCTAACAAGATATGTGTTTTGCGGGTGTTTTTGCTAACGTGCGCAAATCATCGCATTGAGGTACGGTTTGTACCAAGGGTAATACCAGGATTGGGGGGTATATTTTGACGTGAAAAAATTTTGTTGTTTAAAAAATCACCTATTGGTGGCGTTTACCCGAATACATCTTCCAGAAGTATGCAAATGAGGCTGTTATAAAAGAGCTGGAGTGCTCTGTAGATTCTTCATTTGATTCATTAGCAAAGGGTGCAAAGAAGAAAATTTTGCGAGAATGTTAAGTATGATCGAGAAAGCCTTGTTAGTGAAGCTGTATTACGTGAGCGGAAAATCAGCATCAGTCCTTTGTGAAAATTCTGATTTAGGAAAATCTAAAGAAAGAAAAAGGTCCTATCACCTGTTCAGGGTTATTTAAGCTTGTCACACGATTTGACACGTACAGTAAGTCATTTTAATTGTCTTTCCAATGCGTTCAGCGCCACCTATAAGTGATTTTTTAAACTACAAAATTTTTTTCACGTCAAAAAATACCCCCCGTCCTAGCAATACGTATGGTACAAGCCGTACCTCAATGCGATGATTTTTCATTTTTTAATGATTTTTTAAAGTTTTTAAGGACTTTTGAAAGACCCTGTATATATATATATATATATATATATGTGTGTGTGTGTGTGTGTGTGTGTGTGTGTTTGTGTGTGTGTGTGTGTGATATCTATTATTTGTGTAAATTCTAGGATTTCTTTCACGAATACTATGCTCAGGATGTGGATTTTGGTATTAAAATTAATGGAGTGCAGATCAAAGCGACTTTCTCATACCAAAATCCATTTTATAATGGCTTTTTTTCTTTCCAAATTTATAAGAAATTTTTTGAAAAATTAATACTGTGTTTCCAAATGATCGCAATTGTAGAGTGTTACCCTTGACTTTAAAGGGCTTGCAAAGATCATTCGATTGATCCCGTACTTGACAATGTACCCCACAACAGTAATTGAAACTATTAAGTACCCTGAAGAGTTAGCTATGAATAAAACCCTTTTATGCAGAATTATCTCAAATTTTGTCCTCTGCTGCCATGTTCACAAAATATAAAATTTTGAAGTTTTCTTTCGATTTTCGAAAAAATCTATAGAATTTAAGATTTTCCAGCAACAAAGTCAGATAAATGTTTCGTGAAAATCCCGTAATATCTGTGGCAACTATAGTGTACGTGATCACAGACAAAGTTGATGTTCTTAATAAAGTAATCACTAGTGATAAGTTATCACTAGTGATACTACTTCTCTCGCACTCAGAATTTGGGTTTCGATCGATCCAGAGGAAAAAGATCGGCGGATATGTTCATCGGAAAGAACTTGGCTTTGAAGTTAATCCATTTGAATCCGAGTTTGATATATCATCATCTCAACAAAACATTGAGATGGTTATGTTTCAACAGGGATCGAAATTTTCGATCCGGTTATTTTCGATCTATTCATCAGCCAATCCAGTTTCTCTGGCTCGATCGGGATCTGACGTCCTATTGGAAGCTGAACGAGGTATAAGTGTCACATAAGATTGCTATGGATCATTGAATGAGCTAAGATGTGATGTTATTTTCATTTATTTAGCAATTTTATGTATCTCGGCCTAAAGTTCATCAAATAACGCTTCCTAAGTTACATCGGATGAACCAAGAATGGGTACGATACATAGAATGTTGAGGTACTAATATAGCAATGTGGGAATTTATAGTGGGAATTTGACATTTTTACATTTTCATGGTGAAGCTAGTTTTTAAGCCTGACCAAAGACAGATAAACTCATACTCTTAAAAATTTAAGTTGCAGGTAATTTTTAATGAGTTTTATCTTGTTTAAAAATGTGACGCTTACAGTCGAAAATAGTTGCCTCAAGTAAAAATTGGCCCAGTTAACTTTTGTCTTGTAGTCTAGTTTTAGCATGTCATGTCACCAGTTATCATGTCCCCAGTTGGGGATGTCCGAAAGACTCTCCCTCCCCATTACGTTAACTCCAGGAGAATAATTGAAACTCATGCACCGTTAAGGTCGGTCCAGTAGTCGACAGTATAAATGTGCAAATATTCAGCCTTATAGGCCATAGGGGGGGGAGGGATTTAAGGGCCCTGGTGATTCTGGAAAGAAAGAAAAAGTGTGTTAAATGCATCAAGTAATTATAGTATATCAATTTCACGGACACATTGAAAGTATTTCTTTTGTATTTGTGATTTGAAGTTTTGTAGATAAGAAATCTTTCACCATCGAGGTTTAAAATTTATGTTTTCATGAGATGTTTTATTTGCTTTCACAAAATACTTTGAAAGCGGTTTGCTGGTAGATGTATCATTTCATTTATTCTACAGGAATTTGAGGAACCGCGTTTTAAAAAATATAATGCATAAACAAAACCATTTGACTAACTGGACGGTCAATGAATCGTTTTTGAAAAAAAAAAAGAATATAAATTTTTGCATGTGGAACAATTTAAATTCATGAAGAGAATATAAAAATATCAGTTTGCATTAACATCCGTAGAGCGAAAGCGGAATATATTTTAAGCATTATTAAACGTTATTTTTTTGTGGTAAAATGTTATCCATACTATAGTTTTCATAAAAAAGTTTCCCTTGAAACATCTAACACAGGATGTGTTACAGATAGAGATTAAATACTAGCTTATATAGATACAGCATCATATTTCAGAGGAGGTAGAAGGTTCACTAAAGATTTCTTCTTCCGACTCTTTTTCAAATTCGGGTGAAAAAATTTCAACTTTAATTGAAACATATTTCTTAGGATTGGCTATGAATAGAGCTGGCTGATTTCAATTCAGAAAATTCTAGAGGAGGCATATAGTTTGCAAAGGATTTTCATTTCCGCCTCCTTGTGCATTCAGTTCCAAGATTTTCCTTGAGACATACATAATTGGCTATGAATATAGATTAGTTGATGACTAGTTTGAATTCAGAGGAAGTGTAGGGGTTCGAATTCCAGAGGGAGTATAGGTGTTTATTAAGAATTTGTACTTCCGCTTCTTAAGTTATCACTTTACTGTTTTACCGAAAATACGTATTAGTGTATGAAATAAGCATGCAACAAAGAATAACAAGAAAGATCAATCATGCTCAAAGCATTGATTATGAAACACTTTCCAACATCAATGCAATTTTATTTAAAAAAGTCGAAAATGCAATACATTCCTCGGTAATATTTTAAAACTTATCACAATACTGCATTAATTTATTATAATTGAAAACATAAACCTTCATTGAAAAAATGAACCTCATTCAAATGACGGCATTGAAATATAAATTGCCTGGTTAAAATATCTCTAAAATGCGATACATTCCACGGTAATATTTTTAAAACTATCATAATACTACGATAATTTATTATATTTGAAAACTTCATCGAAAACAACTGAAATTAATTCAAATGACGTCATAGAAAAAATAACACGCCTGGATCTCTCTATAAAAACAGATTTTCATTCATAACTTTCTCCCATTCATTCATTTATCACAAATCTATATAATAATTTATTTTATTTAAAAATTAAGACCATGGAGCCACAAGCAATTAAACTCTATGCTTAAAACTTCATCGAAAAAAATCGTCCTTCTCTTAATAAAATCAATTAATATTTCATTCATATCAGCCATGCAGACTCCATGGACTAAATGATTTTGTGTTAAAAAAATACAGCAACTCTAACAACTCATTCTATATATTTTGCTGTTTATATTTTACATAAGTGAAAAATAGGCTTAGTTGTAGAAATAATCAAATTTGGATAATCATTTAAACTGAAATATATTGTATTTGCGTTGTTTCGGTATGTAGATGCACAGAATTTAAGCAAAAATAAAGTAGTTTTAGGACGGATACAACACTCAATATGAATTAAAAAGAACTTAAAAGATTACGATTTTGAAACAAGATGGATGCCATATATCATTTTGAAGTGGGTCATGTGATCGTTTCATATCATGGTCACGTGATCGTTTCATATAAGAGGTGTAATTATTATTTTAATTTTTATTTAAAAAACTACTGAATATATTTCGCTGAATTTTTTTTATATATGGAACAATTTGAATATTACCTAAAATTTTCGAAGCAATTTGTGAATTTCAAATCCGCTTAAAAAATGTTTGAAAAATTAGGTCCCAAAGGGCTCAATGTATTTCATTTTTTCAACCCGGGTTCAATCCAAAACTAATTGGGTGATATTATTCATTTATATTCGCATAGGTCCTACAGACCGTCTGAACAGCATACTAAAATTTCATTTTGATTAAGTCATTTTTACGGCAGTTATCGTGCTTACGGACAGACAGACAGACAGACAGACAGAATGAACAAAGTCATAAACACTTTTCAACTTTGTTGTAAAGTGTTAAAAATAGTGATATTGGCACACCATTTGAGATCATATAAAGTATTTTTCATAAATATATTTTTTTTATTGAATCAGTGCTGCGCAGTATTTAAGCTATTAATCTGTCACCAAGTTAATTATATATTTGGTTAATCATCTTTTGAAAAATTATTATCCAAGTATTGAACTCATACATTTAAACGCGGTACGTAATTAAAATTATATAACTGATTAAGGTATGCATAATTGTGAAAGCATTAAAATGAGAAATGAATAATAATAGAAAAATAGAGAGTAATGAATAATAATAGTAAATTAATATAAATATTGAATGAAATAAATTAGTATAACGAAATTCAGATAAACTATTTCTTACAACTTTCAAAATGCAACATTCTAAACAAATTTGCGCAAACAAAACAACACAGTTATATAACTTTATCTTGCTAAAAGAGAACCGGTAACCGATTTCATGTTTCTTAAGATCATCTCCAATTCCCTTTCAAGAGCGAATAAATTTAATTCCATTGGAAAAAATAAAGAAATTTACCCATAATCCTGTTCTCCGTCAGAAAACAAAGAACGGCGAAACAAAGATAGTATCACTTATTTCGGTGAAGTCGCCGTCTCCGTCTTCGCGACAATCTGACACAAAGAGAAGAATCAAAAGGGATTTTGTGATTCTTAACTATAAGAACATTTTAATGTAAATAAATAACAGATAGAATCATTACTAATTTTGACAGTGAATGTAATTCTGAATATCGAACTGAACCTCCAAGTATGTAATGTTATATGAAAAGATGAACAAAATATATGTTCTATCTATCTTGCAAATATAAAAGAAAATACTAAAATAAAAACATGAAGAGTAATAAAAACATCTGATGTGGGCAGCACATGACTTTCCTTATATAATCCAATAAATCTACTACTCTTACAGTAAAAAAATCTGATATGGGCAGCACATCCTTATATAATGCAATGAATTTACTACTTTTACAGTTAAAAAATTGTCATTCTTATAGTAGATACTTATATTTTATCCAAGATATTGAATTTTCGTCAATGAGTCGTCATTTTCATTGATTTAGCGTCATTTTTATCCATTTGGCGAGATTTTCGTTAATTTAGCAACATTTAAAAAAGTCGCCAAGTTGGCGACATTACACCAAATGTGTCGCCAAAATCTCGCCAAACGTTATGGATTGAAAAATAAGTTATTCTTACACCAGATAAATGACTATTGGCGTTCAAATACAAAAGTATTACTCAAAGTATCTTTTTCCATGAATGGAACGAGCTACTAGATCCACGAGATTGATGTCATCAAAGTTATCGCATGGTATGACATGTGAAAAGTTAACATGTTTCTCAATAGAAATATATATTTTTTTATTTTATATGATTTCTCGAGAACAGTTCATATTAGCGTTCTAAAATTTATGTCAATCGTTTTCCAATGAAAATTTTAATAAGAAATGTCTATTTGAGTAACTTTATTAGAGGTTTTGATTTTTTGGCGATTTTTTCAAAATTTCAGTCGAAATTTTAGGGGGTTCTGAACATTCGATTGCTTATAAAAACAATAGACTTCCAGTGTTTACGGATTGTAATTTTTGTACCAAATTTGGTTCGAATCGGTCCATTCGTTCGTCAGTTATCGTCTCCACAGACTCACTGACACACACACACACACACAGACATCACTTTAAAAATGCTCGATTCGTGATCAGGGATGCTTGAAACGTGCTCTCCCGTCGAAAACTGGAATTCGAATTTTCGACCCCGTCACAATACTTTCATTATATATATTATTGTATATAAGGAAAGTAAAAAAAGGGTTATTCTTATAGTAGATGCTTATATTCTTTCCATGAAATTGAATTTCCGTCAAGTAGTCGTCATTTTCCTTGATTTGGGTCATTTTTATCCATTTCGCGAGATTTTCGTTAATTTTGTAACACTTAAAATAGTTGCAAAATTGGCGATATTCCTCCAAATTCGTCCGCAAAAGTGTTATGGACGGAGAAATAAATTATTCTTAAAGCAGATAAATAACTATTGGCGTTCAAATACAAAAGTATTATTCAGAGTATATTTCTCATGAATGGAACGAGATACATCCACGAGAGTGATGTCACCCAATTTATCGCTTGATATTACATATGAAAAGTGAACATGTTTCTCAACAGTTAATATATTTTTTTTAATTCATGGTAATTTTTGATAAATGTATTTGAAACATGAGCAATATCTCAGGAACGGTTAATGCAAGCGTTCTAAAATTTATGTCAATCGTTTTCTAAGGAAAAATTACATAAAAAATGTCTATCTGTGTAACTTTATTAAAGATTTTGATTTCTTGGTGATATTTTTAAAATTTCACTCAAAAATTTAGGGGGGTTTTGAACATTCGATTGTATTTAAAAATTATAGGCTTCCAGTATTTATAGATTGTAATTTCCGTAGTAAATTTCATTCGAATCGCTCCGTTCGTTCGTGAGATATCGTCTCCACAGACTCACTGACATACACACATACTTTCACACACACACACACACACATACGTTCAAACACACACACACACACACACACACACACACACACACACACACACACACGCACACACACATATCACCCCAAAAATGCTCGATTTGTGATCAGGGATGCTTGAAATATGCTCGCCCGTCAAAAACTCGAATTCGAATTTTCGACCCTGTCGCAATACAATCCTTATACATTATACAATGTATATAAGGAAAGTAAAAATTAATAGCCCAACGATTATGCATTAATAATTGAAAAAAGGATTAAACCTAATGAATATAACAAGAAATTTGTAAAGGAAGTATTATATATATTTGTAAAGAAGGTGGCACGTCTTCATTTTCGAAGGAACATTCGTCCAGTGATACGAATTTTCTGAAAAACCGGAAGTTACATCTCCAGAACTGGAAACTAAAATCTTTAGTAAACAGCCCTGTTCCCAGCCATAATCTAAGCTCTATCTATAGCCAATCCTGAGAAATAGATACTTCAAGAGCAAAAATTGAGCTCGAGGGGAAAATTCCAGAAGAGATTTTGTGGAATTTGACCACGAATGTATATCAGCTATGGCCAAATATATATCTATCGCCAAGCTAGAGAAATAGGTGTTGCAAGAAAAATCCATATTTATTAATGGAAGGGACATCTCCAGTTTCGAAAGTGGACATTTTTAGTGAACCTTCTACTCTCTCTAAAATGTGATGCTGAATCCTTGATTGTCATCCTCTAAGCTCTATCTATAGCCAATCCTGAGAAATAGATGTTTCAAGAACAAAAATTAAACGAGAAATGAAAAGAGAATGAAAACGAGAAATGAAAAGAGAATGAAAACGAGAAATGAAAGTGGAAATAGGTCCTCTATAGACTTTGACGATGGATCCATATCAGTCATCACAAAAGCTATATCTATAATCAGGCTGGAGAAATGGATGTTTCAAGAACAATTTCTGAATCAGAATGGAAGAGGAACCAGAACTCGAAATCCTTAGTGAACCACACTATCTCCTAAATGGGATGCTTTATCCATATCTATAATCTAAGTTCCATCTATAGCAGATCCTGAGAAATAGATGCTTTTTAAAATAAATTTCAAGTAAAAAGTATAGAACTGCAAATTTGTTGCCACCAATAAATATAATGAGCAGAACAGAACCAATGTAATATTCGAATATATAGTACGAATAATAAAGACAAGATGTAATAAAACTGAATACAACAAGAAATCGATGCATCTGTATAAATGAGGATAATTTTTAAAAACAACGCCTCTACAATTTTTCAGCAATTTTATAAGAATCCCAAGAAGCAACGCGAGTTTCAGAGCGTAACTCCCTTAACACCGTGTCAAACCTGATTGTGTACCAAAAGTTTCTTTAAATTAGCAGATTTTATCTATTCAGATAAAATCCTGTACATAACTTGAACTAATCATGTTTTAGGCTTCTTGATAAAGCCCGAATTTTAAATTGCTATATATATATATATATATATATATATATATATATATATATATATATATATATATATATATATATATATATATATATATATATATATATATAATTCTGACTAATCATCGAATTTGGGCTGATGCTGTTCTCTTCGCTTATCGGCATTATGGCCGTGAATTTGCTTCCATCGTGATGTTAATATTACTTGAATTTTTTATTATTACATATTTCTAATATATATATATATATATATATATATATATATATATATATATATATATATGTTTGTGTGTGTGTGTGTGTGTTTTTAAAGAAATCGATGTCAAACAGAATTTTCTATTTATTTGCCATAACTTGCACAATTGTTCAAATTGCTGGACAACTTTTTACTTTAATTACTTTATATGTAATATGTTTTTAATTTTATAGAATTTTTACTATTTTCATTAAATAAAGTCTCAGATATTAAAACTGTAGTTTTATATTGCATATTGCAGTATATACTCTGGGATATATACTGGATAGTGTATATATTGGGATATACACACTACCCGACATAGAAAATGCAACACCATGAAACTTTGGCAGTATAATTATGCAAACTGCGACACAAATGTAGCTAGCCAATGTAGGCAAATGATCTGAAATGCAAGTTGGTCATGTGATTAGATTGAGTGATAAAAGGTATGAAAACGGCAGATAAGCCAACAGTTGTTACTGTCTGTCGCCTACGGAACCCATTTTTCGAGCAGTTTTTCATTTCATAAGACACATGTTGTTGAGAAGATGCATGGCCGACGATGCCGAAGTCCGTTTCAGCATTTAGACGATCGAGCGAGGGGATTTATTTTGGACTTACGCACGGCTGGGTGGCCGGACCGGTATATCGCCGTTGAAACATGCGTAGGTTCGTCCACCGTGCAAACTTCCTCGAAAAGATGGATTGAAGAAGATCATGTAAATTGACAATGTGGTTCTGGTCTATCCAGACGTCGTCAGCATGCGCTGATCGACACATTCGGCGTTCGCACTGATTGACGCGTTTCTCGACGAATGGCCAAAATCGGCTTGCACTCAAACCGCCCTTTATGAAAATTGACATTGACGACTAGACACCGACGTGAGAGATCGCAATGGTGTCGAACCTTATCCTCTTGGACTACTGAATGGGACAGAGTAATGTTAAGCGATGAATCTCGGTTCTGTTTGTCGAATGACAGTCGTCGTGTGAAAGTCTGGAGGTAACGTGGAAACAGATCCTATTCTGATGCTACTGTTGAACGCCATACTGCTCGACAACGAGACATCATGGATTGGGTTGCCATCGGCTTCAATAGTCGTTCACCTCTAGTTCTATCAGAGGCACAATGACAGCACGACGATATGTGGATGAGATGCTGCGGCTGGTTGCACTTTTCTACCATCAGTGGATGGAAAATGCTGTTTTGCAGCAAGATAATGCGCGAACGCACACGGCAATAATCAGGAGACAAGCCTTGCAAGTTATCCAGGTACTTTCTTGGCCTTCGCTATTTCCAGATCTCTCACCCATCGAGAATGTATGGAACGTGATTGGCCGTCGTTTGACTGCCCTGCCCCCGCCTCAAACAGAGGACGACCTGTGGAGGATGGTTTAAGGTTTATGGTCACCCATCCCTCAGGAAACTATCCGCAAGCTCATTGCATGTATTCTTCGGAGGATTGCTGCTTGTATAGCCTCAAGAGCTGGTCCTACTGCCTACTGATCACCCTGTCTATCCCATTACTGTATGGCATTACAGTTCTGGAATTAACATCACTTATTTATATATGCCATCTCTTTCTGTGTGACCTTTATCATCACACTCTGTTCGCTCTTTCTTACTGCTGCATTTTCGGTGTCGGGTAGTGTATGAGGTAAGATGTCAGGTAATAGATGAAAAGTTCTATAGACAAGTTACTATAGACAAGTTCTATAGACAAGTTACTAGGCTGTCTTGCACATTAATTATTTCATATTTAATACTTCTTTTATTTTGCAGAGTTTTTACTATTTTCATTAAATAAAGTCTCAGTTATTAAAAATGTAGTTATATACTCAACTTCGATGCAGCTGTCGGTCGAGGAAAACATCCTACTTATTAATTTATTCTCAAATTTTCATTCAAGGGTTAAGGAAATTTATTCATCTGGATTAAGAAGAAACCAACCACGTTCCATTACATTATGTCAGAAGACAAGGGACTGTAATAAAAATCGTACCACTTATTTTGCTGGAAATAGACTTTTCTTGAGGTATACTGACGTGAAGAGGCAAGATGAGAAAGCCTTTGGGATTCTTAACTATAAGAATAATTTAATACAAGAAAATATTAGACGAAAACCTTGTCAATTGAGTGAACCATTGAGATTCCTAATGTCAACCAGATCTTTGATTTATTAATACGTTACAATCAAACAAAAATTATATAAAAAAATATGCCATGATGTAGCACTACTAAATGAATAATTGGTGGATAAATAATGGATATAAGTATAACAAAAAGAAATGAGAAATAGAAATTAATGAACGGAACAAAAGTATATTTATTTTAAATGAACACAATTTTTAATGAATAAATATTATGATGGATTAGTATGATTAGTATTATGATTACCATTTGAATGAATATATATTATGCATAAAATGAGTATAAAAATAATAAATGCGTATATCGAATTAATAGTAATAAATAAATATAATGAAAAAGTAGTTAATCCTGTCTAACATGTGGAAAATAATATTTTAAAATTAGTTGGGAACTTCTTTGAAAAAAAATATATTTCGTTCAGCAGCGTATGGGATTAGCAATCGCCTTCATCGTAATCGCTGAATTAGGCTCCGCCAAATTGCAAAAATATAGGTATGCAAGTTTCAACCTTCTAGGTCACAACAGGAGCGGGGATTCTGGGAAGTTTTAAAGTGATTTTCGACAGCCTTCAATTTTGTCCATCTTTTGCGGAGAAATGGAAATTTTGGCTAAACTAGATTCTGTACAATGGTCGATACTATAAATGTGCAAATGTGTAATTCAGCCCTTTTAATCACAGGAAGGAGCTTCTGGAGGATCTGAAAATACACAACTGTTTCAAGGATATGCTGGATCCCACCCCAAGGGGCATTCATTTTGTATACTTCGGGTTTGTTGGTTCTCTTTCACTGACGAATGGGATCCAGCGTATCCTTGAAACAGCTGTATGCTGCATTATTGTGTTATTTGTGAATATTAATGTATTCACAATAAATGAGAATCTCATAAATACAGCATATATACAAAAATAATTGTATCTTAGTTCCAAAGGAAAATAACAGCCTTCTTCTTCAGAATCGAAAAGAAGAGTGCCCTAACTTATTCAAATAAAGTCAGCTACTGAGGATAGTACACGTAGTGGAAGGTAAGAGAAAAGAAGTCGCCAATCCTGTGGAAAGAAATGAAAGGGGAATAACCAAACCGACTGGCAGGAAACGAACGAACACACAAAACCACACAGGAACGAAAGAAGAAAATAAATAGGTAAGATGATGAATAGAAGAACAAACAGAAACAGTTGAATAAATAGAAAATTTAACGAAGAAAAAAACTTAGCGAAAAAGATAACGAAGGAAACATGAGACATTTGAACCAACTGTAAAAATAAGCGGAAACAAATTGGAAACAAATTGGAAACTACAGGAAAACAATTAGAGCAAGAAGCAAAAAAAAATTAAAATCTAATATTAAAGAACTAACTTGTTCAAAAGGCCATGTGAGATAATTTAGTCACAAAGTAGCTGAAAAAATAACTAAAAGTCGGAAAAAGGTAATCAAATAAAGGAAAACAGAAGAAAGATGACCGAAATGGAAAAATTATACCACAGATTTCCTTTTTGTTCCTAATTTTGACTCAATTGATCACCTTCCTCTTTTTTCTTTTATTTAACTAGTACATTTTTCAGATTTTTAATTGTATTTGTCGCAATTTTTTTACTAAATTAGATGATAAAAACTCAGTTAGTTCCTTTGAATCTCCAAACTCTGTTTCCTTCATATTTGAATGAGATTTTTACTGTTTGTTCTAATTAGTTTCAATTTTTCTCCACTTATCTTAACAACAGCTTTAAATGTATCAGTTTTCTTTCGCTACGCTTTTTTGCAAGTGCTCTCTCTCTGTTTATCTGCTTCTATTCGTTCTTCTATCTATTTTCATTCAGCATTATTTTCTTCTTTTTTTACCCTCTGTGGTTTTGTGTATTCGCCGTCTCTTGCTAATCAGTTTGGTATTTCTTCCCTTTAATATATTTCTTTTCGTGGCACTGACAACAAAATTTATTTTTTATACCTTCAAACACGTATGCCATCCTCAGTAACCAACTTTACATGAGTAAGTGAAGCCTTGATTCTTGTCTTTTCTAATAAAGAAGATTGTTGTTTGAGTTTAAAACTAGTAGACCAGTTTTGCATGTATGCTATACGAAGTAACATGTTTTCTACAAGACTGTTAATTTGATTAAATACATTTATTTAAAAATATTATAATATTAAAAAATATTTATTTAACAAATAATCTAATCCTCAAAATTGAAATGATTTCTGAGCAGAAAATGTATATACTTTTCCCTTTGCTGAAAGTAGACTGTATATTGTTCTAAATTTGTGCTCGACTTCTCAAGCAAGAGCTAATAAATTTATTTCCAATGGACGAATAGGAAAACGTAACCATAATCCTGTCCACTGCAGCAGAAAATAAAAATCTACGGAAATAAAGTTGTTTCACTTATTTAGGTGAAAATCGCCATTTCTGTCCACAGATACTGACCAGAACCAAAAGAGGAATAGTGAAATTCTCTTAGAAATCTATGCTAAAAGAATATTACTAAAGAAAATATTTGACAAAATTTTTGCAAAATGTTGTGATAAGTGGTGTTTATAACGCTGACCTGAATTTCTGTTTAACTTTGCTGTTTTAATAAAATATAAACGGAATATGTAATGAAACTTCAAAAGGAATAATGAATTACTTTATTATATGAAATCCAATAACAGTTTTACATCATTACAACATTAACAGTTTGCGACACTATCTTCACAATTTCCTTGCAAAGATGCACAATTTTGTCAATAACCATAAAAGCGAAATATACGGCACAAAGTCTAAAAATAAACTTTAAAGAATAAAACGTTCTTAAATAAAAGCCTTTTTTTGGTAATACTAAATATATTAACTCAGGCAGGGTGTATTGCCTCCTCCTTTTTCCTGAAAACAGCTATGAATTTTATATTGGCAATACTGAACGTACTACTGGCATTTTATTATCCTAAAATGTGCATGATATTAGAAATAAAAACTTCCCACTGTTTTATCCCAAATTTTTACTATTGATAACTTTATCTCGTTTTTCGATAAAAAAAACCTTTCTTGAAACTAATTGTAATTATCCACGAAATATTTTGCTTTTTGAATCCCTCTTAATTTATATTTAAAGTGGCTCCATTTGTAATTTTCACCCTGGTCGAAAACCCAGTTTCGTGTGACGTCTCATTCTGGACTCTTTGAGAATTAAATTGTCTGAATTTTTAGACAACTAAATATGTTATTTTTGTACTTTAATTCTACTGTGTCAATTTTATAATTTATTGCTTGTCTTTCCAATATATTTACTTTTGTAATCTGGCCATTTAATATAAGCAAATAATGTTCGAGGTTTCTGACTGAGTATAGGAAGTTAATGTATCTTCATTTTTAGCAATTGCCTCAGATGTTGGACATTTTACGTTCAAAAGTGCTCAGGTTTTTAATGTCACATTAACGTCTTTTTATACACTCTTTTGTAAAAAAAGAAACAAAAAAAACGAAGCACCCCTAAAGAATAATTCGATCATCTTGCGATTTCGCATCCAAATTCCTCTATACCAAGTCTGCAAATTACTAAATATGCAAGGCCAATGTGTGTTAACTTCGGTCAATGTTGTAAAACTGTTAAAAATGTGGACGGTTTATCTTTTCTCGTTATCGGCGTTGCAGTTCTGTGGAGACACAGCCAATAATGCCGTCACGATGTTGCCGAAGACTTTATAAGTAATTAGACGAGTTCGAGCGTGGTTGTGGAGTCGGGATGCGTAATGGCTGGTCATACCGAGCAATAGGCAGCCACCTGCAATGAACGGACACTGCTGTTCAAAGGTGCTGTCAGCAATGGTTGCTACAAGAAACTCATCGGCGGAATAAAAGCTCTGGAAGGCCAAGCTGCACGAATGCGAAACAAGATCGGATGATTGTGCGACAGGCAAGAACTGGCCCAACGGCATCATTGTCCATCATCGAACGTGCTACAGCCTCTTCCATACCAACCGTAGCACCTTCCACCATCTCACGGTGTTTGGCTGAGGTGGGGGTTACGCTCTCGGCGGCCTTTAAGATGTCTGCCTATAACCCCGCAATGTCGACAGAGTCATCTGGAGTAATGTCGTAGTCGAGCATCATGGTTGCCAGCAGACTAGCATTGCATAGTGTTCAACGATGAATCACGCTTCATTCTTTCAGCAGATTACCATCGGGTACGTGTGTGGAGGCGCCAGGGCCAGTGGTCCCAATGAGCCTTTGTTTTACACAGGCACACAGCCATTACCCCTAGTGTGATAATGTGGGGTGCTATCTCTAACGACAGCAGGTCGTCCCTAGTCATCCTGCGTACAACTTTAACAGCTCAACGATATGTAGATGAAATCCTGCAGCCCTTTTGCGTTACCTTTCATGGCACGTCATTCTGGGGCCATTCTTCAACAAGATAATGCCACTCCACATACGATTCGCATATCTGTGAACTATCTCCGTGCTGTTGATACTGTTCCTTGGCCAGCAAGTTTATCAGAACTTTCGCCAATCGCGCATATATGGGACATGCTAGGCCGCCAGATTCGGGCACCCGAAATACAGCAGATCTTGAGCTACAATTGAGGAATGCTTGGCAGAATGTATCGCAAGATGACATTAGGAAACTTTATTACTCCTCACCTAGACGTATACAAGCATGCATTGCCGTCAAGGAGAGGTTCATCAATTGCTGATTTGAAAATCCAATGTGCAATTACTAAATATTGATGGGTCCTGCGGCCTTGATTTTGCAATCATTGCATTACCTGAGTATGGGCTGTATGCATATTTAATTTCAATAAAAACAGTCACTTTATTCATAGTGCTTCGATTTTTTTTTTTTTTTTTTTTTTTTTTTTTTTTTGTAAAAGAGTGTATATGCAAATAAAGACCAAATTATATTAAATTGTTTTATTCTTGAAAACTATAAAAATATTGGAAACATTCTCGGAAATCATTCTTTGAAGTCTCATGCAGCCCTTTTGACACATTTTGGAGATTGTTTTTATAACTGAATCGTTATTGGTAGTGCCATGTCATGACAACAAGGAGAATGAAACGAGGTCACATGATGCATTGCTATATATTGCTTGAGCAATACTGATTTATACGCTGTTGCACAGTTAGGAATATTTTACTGTCTGTTAGGAATATTTTACTGTAACCATCGGTATACACAAGCATGTTAAATGTTTTTATGGTGTTTGCATAAAAACACAGAATTTGAACTGTGTATTCAGTTGAGTAGTAAACATTAAAAAAAATTAAGATGTTTTATATACACAGTGTAGAAACAGCTAATTTTGCATAAAAAGGGGGGATTAGGCCTTAAAACTCCTGGCGTCATAACGAGAATTAACCCCAGTTGAAAATAGAAATTCCTCCAGTGTATTAACACATTCAAAGCTACATTTCCGGTAACTCTTTAAAGCTACCTCGTACATTCTACGATGCCTAATATAGATCACATGAATAAACAATAAATTCGGCAAAAAATAATGAATACAGTGAAAATGAATAAACAATACATGAACACAATAAATGATATTTCAATTATAACATATATAATAATTAATACATATAAGAAATAATTGAAATAAAGAAATTATTGAATTCAGCAGTATGTAGGTTCAATTCGACACAATATATATATATATATATATATACATATATATATATATATATATACATATATATATATATATATATATATATATAATTATTTATAAATTATATAATTAAATGAAAATGAATAATAAAATAAACTATAAAAATTAGAAAAATAAAAAATCGGAAAATAAAATACATTAATATTATTGTTTAGAATTTTATTTTTCTCTAAAAAATTGTAATTTTAGCCAGATTGATACCACTATTTGAGAACCCTTATAATGGTGTGTATAGTGGCATTCTCGATTATCCATTTCTTCTATGAATAGCTTGTTTAGTAAGAATTTTCATCTATGCTTCATGTGCATATTCTGTTTCACTTATATGGGTAATTGTCCTTTCTCCAGCTCTGACTCACTGGACGGGCCTAGGAGGGTCGTTGTGAACGTTTGTTTTGCCTCCTAGACTGTATTTTGTCATGTTCATTTCAGTGCTTCTCGATATTTTTCATTTTGTTGCGGTTGATCACACTTACACCTGGTGAAAGAAGAAGGGTTCTTGCCTCATGGTAATACCAGATTTCATAATTTTCATTATCTTCAATTTTTCATCTTTTGGTGCCTGTAGTCTGAGTATAAGCATTTATAGTAATGTACTATTGCCCAATCTGAAACGCGCATGTGTTTGGGTTAATTAGAATTAAATACTCAGACCTGAAGAAGAATTTAATTCTGGTTAATCTTCGAATTTGGGCAGGTGCTGTTCTTATATATATATATTTATATATATATATTACATGTTCAACTGTGCTAGAAAACAAAATTTGAACCCAAATTTTGACTCAACTGAAAACGTATATTCCTTTCTATACAAAAAAATATAGACAATTCCTTGTTGAAAAAGTTCGCATCAAAATCCCCTTCAAAAGGTCATAAATATCTTACTAATGGACGAAGAAGGAAACTTATCTATAATTCTGTCATCTGTGCTAGAAAACAAAGAATGGCGGAAGAAAAGCCTCTCTAGATATTATTCGAGCAAGATAAGAATCAAGAAAGCTTTTGGGATTCTCAACTATAAGAATCTATTAGCACACAAACAAATGTCGGAACAGACGATACCTAATTGAGTCAATGAATTCTTAATATAAACCTAAGCTTATATTTTAACATGCTGTTTTTGTCCAGTATAAACTAAATATATTTTCTCTATACTATACAAATTCGATTCATAAAAGTAAAATGAATTACAGTAAACATATAAATAACAAAATAATATAATTCATTATCCGAATAATAAAATACAATGAAAACAAATTAACTTATATAAAAATTAAGAAATGGACAATGACAAATGAATGTAACAAATATAAAATGATGAATATAATAAATAATAGAAGTCTATATCTATAATGAATACATATATAAATATGTATATTAATGCAATGGACAATAAATGTAAGAAAATAGATTAATAAGAAGTGAATATAAATAATTAAAGAATAAAATATATATGCATTAAATTAATTAAAATTAATTTAATATTTTCGTCAAGAAAATCAAGTTGTACAATATTTCAAACAAACTATTAGTTGAAACAACAAAAACTATATACCATTTCCTTAAAGAAAAGTATCACATTTCATGTTCCTAAATTTTTGCTCGAATTCAGTTTCAACAGCTAATAAATTTCTTTCCAATAGAACAAAAAAAAAATAAACCCTAATCCCGTCAACTGTGTTAAAATAAGAAAGATAGAAAAGAAAAAAAAATTGTCATATATTCGGAAAGTCGTCGTCTATGTCTCCAGACATGATGGCATTAAGAAGTCAATAGAAAATATTAGAATTTCAACTGTACGACTATTATAATACGCAAGCAAATGTGATGCAAGACCCATTATAACTAACAACATTGAATAGAATTCTTGATGTAAAGCTGCTTTTGTTCACTGATAAAAATAACGATTTGCAGTTACATCACAGGGTGTGTGCAAAATTGTGCCAACACCCTGTGTAAATTCGCGTATGATGTAAAATGTTTGTATGTGTTACTTTTGTATGCGCTTGGTATTCTATAATACCTTGAATTGATTAAATTTTCGTTCAACCTAATGTATTCATTAAAAGATATATGTGACTAAATAAAGCAAACATGTTATACTCGCAATTAAGCGAGCATAGAAATTCTCTAGCGTATGCAAAATTAGCAGGATTTCACTAAAACGATATCTTAAAATGTAGCAAATATGTTGTAAATCTAACTCCGCGAAAAGGTGAACTAAAATAATTTTAATTAATCAATATTTTTAAAGATTCGCCTTTACGCGGAATTTTAGTTTCAATAAATTAATATTAAAAATTTCTCCTTACGAGGAATTCTTAAACTCAAACAATTGTCTACGGGAACCATATTTGAAAAGCAATCGTATTAACATCCAAACTAGCCATGAAGTATTTATTTTTCCGCATTTTCTCCAACCATCTTCAAAACATATCCTAAATGAAGTTCAAAGTGTGTCCCAACTCCGAGAAAAGTTGAACAAAAAGTGGTTTTAATCATATGATATTTTTAAAAATTCCCCCTTACAAGGAAATCTTAAAATCAAACAACTGTCTACGGCAACCACACTTACAAAGCAATTTTGCTCACCTTCAAACTAATCATGAGCAATATTTGCCTTTCAGCATTCTGTTCAGCCATCTTAAAAACATATCTTAAATGAAGTTCAAAGTGAGTTCTAACTCTGCGAAAAGTTGAACAAAAAATAATTTTAATTAATTAATATTTTTAAAGATTCCTTTTCACGGGGAATTTTAATTTCAATAAATTAATGTTAAAAATTTCTCCTTACAAGGAATTCTTAAAATCAAACAATTGTCTACGGGAACCATTATTCACATTCAAACTAACCATGAGCAGTATTTGTCTTTCCGCATTTTCTCCAACCATCTTCAATACATATCCTAAATGAAGTTCAAAGTGAATCCCAACTCCGAGAAAAGTTGAAAGAAATAATTTTAATAAATTAATATTTTTAAGAATTCTCCCTTACGAGGAATTTTTAAAATCAAACAACTGTCTACGGCAACCACACTTACAAAGCAATCTTACTCACCTTCAACCTAACCATGAGCAATATTTGCCTTTCCGCATTCTGTCCAGCCATCTTAAAAACATATCTTAAATGAAGTTCAAAGTGAGTTCTAACTCTGCGAAAAGTTGAACAAAAAATAATTTTAATTAATTAATGTTTTTTAAAGATTCCTCTTTACAAGGAATTTTAATTTCAATAAATTAATATTAAAAATTTCTCCTTACGAGGAATTCTTAAAATCAAACAATTGTGTACGGGAACCACATTTTAAAAGCAATCGTATTCACCTTCAAACTAACCATGAGAAGAATTTGTCTTTCCGTATTTTCTCCAGTCATCTTCCAAACATATCCTAAATGAAATTCAAACTGAGTCCCAACTCCGAGAAAGTTGAACAAAAAATAATTTTAATAAATTAATATTTTTAAGAGCTCCCCCTTACGAGGAAGTCTTAAAATCAAACAACTGTCTATTGCAACCACCCCTAAAAAACAATCTTCTTACTCACCTTCAAATTAACCATGAGCAATATTTGTCTTTCCGCATTCTCTCCAGCCAGTTTCCAAACATATCCTAAATGAAGTTCAAAGTGAGTCCCAACTCCGAGAAAAGTTGAACAAAAAATAATTTTAATAAATTAATATGTTTAAGAATTCCCCCTTACGAGGATTTCTTAAAATCACACAACTGTCTACGACAACCACACTTACAAAGCAATCTTACTCATCTTCAAGCTAACCATGAGCAATATTTGCCTTTCCGCATTCTGTCCAGCCATCTTAAAAACATATCTTAAATGTAGTTCAAAGTGAGTTCTAAATCCGCGAAAAGTTTAACAAAAAATAATTTTAATTAATTAATATTTTTAAAAACTCCCCTTTACGAGAAATTTTAATTTCAATAAATTAATATTAAAAATTTCTCCTTACGACGAATTCTTAAAATCAAAGAATTGTCTACGGGAACCATATTTTAAAAGCAATCGTATTCACCTTCAAACTAACCATGCGTAGTATTTGTATTTCCGTATTTTCTCCGGTCATCTTCCAAACATATCCTAAATGAAGTTCAAAGTGAATCCCAACTCCGAGAAAAGTTGAACAAAAAGTGGTTTTAATAATATAATATTTTTAAAAATTCCCCCTTACAAGGAAGTCTTAAAATCAAACAACTGTCTATTGCAACCACCCTTAAAAAGCAATCTTACTCACCTTCAAACTAACCATGAGCAATATTTGTCTTTCCGCATTCTCTCTAGCCAGTTTCTAAATATATTCTAACTGAAGTTCAAAGTGAGTCCCAACTCCGAGAAAATTTGAACAAAAAATAATTTTAATAAATTAATAGTTTTAAGAATTCCCCCTTACGAGGAATTCTTAAACCAAACAACTGTCTACGGCAACCACACTTACAAAACAATCATGAGCAATATCATAATCATGAGCAATATTTGTCTTTCCGCATTCTATCCAGCCATCTTACAAACATATCTTAAATGAAGTTCAAAGTGAGTTCTAACTCCGCGAAAAATTGTACAAAAATAATTTTAATTAATCAATATTTTTAAAGATTCCCCTTTACGAGGAATTTTAATTTCAATAAATTAATATTAAAAATTTCTCCTTACGAGGAATTCTTAAAATCAAACAATTGTCTACGGGAACCATATTTAAAAAACCAATCGTATTCACATTCAAACTACCCATGAGCAGTATTTGTCTTTCCGCATTTTTTTCAACCATCTTCAAAAAATATCCTAAATGAAGTTCAAAGTGAGTCTCAACTCCGAGAAAAGTTGAACAAAAAATAATTTTAATAAATTAATATTTTTAAGAATTCCCCCTTACGAGGAAGTCTTAAAATCAAAGAACTGTCTATTGCAACCACCCTTAAAAAGCAATCTTACTCACCTTCAAATTAACCATGAGCAATATTTGTCTTTCCGCATTCTCTCCAACCAGCTTCCAAACATATCCTAAATGAAGTTCAAAGTGAGTCCCAACTCCGGAAAAGTTGAACAAAAAAGAAGCTGCAAAAAATTGTAAACAAAAGGCGGATTATCTGGATCAAAAGAAACCGGTCAGATCGATTTCTATTTTCTTTGTTTTCGCATCTGATCCCGAAGCGTAGTTTTTTATCCTTATTTTTGGATCCGCGAGTTCTGTTTGTAAAGGAAAATTCACCGAATGTAGAGAGAGAATATTAAGATTTTTTGCTTCTTTTCTTAAATAGTCAGAGTTAGTTAGAGTTTTCTTAAGAAACAATTTGAAGAGGATATGTTTTGTTTCCTTTTCGAGGTCACGATAAGGTAAAAAAACTGAAAAAAAAACCCCATCTTTTTTGGAGTTAATTGTGCCTACGTAATCACAAGTACTACAAAAAAGTTTTTCAGCACTTTCGTTGCGTTTATTTTATGTCGAAAAGGAAGTTATTAATGGCATGTTAGTAATTAAAAAATGTCCTTTGGACAGTGCATTGTTTTTTCCACAAACATTTTTTCTTTCGCATATTATTTGAATCCAATGAATTGGATTGTACAGAATGTCAAGAATTTATATTTTCTTTTTTCACATTTCAATATTCGTCAAATTGGCGCATTTTATACAATATCAACATCATACCATTTCAGAAAATGAAAATATCTTGATAGCCGTTTATTCTGAAATGATAAGGAGTAATTAATTTGTTTTGTGCCTAAAGTTACTTATTAAATACACATTCAATTTATATAATTTAGTAACAGTCTTATAATAATGTAGTATACATTTTTTTTTTATTCGATCTAAGTATAGCCGCCTTTGGTGTTCAACTAGCTCACTTATAGAAAAATCTATGCTATAACACTCTATGCATAAACATATTCCAACATAATTAAAAAATGTTTATGACTTTGGTCATTCTGTCTCTCTGTCGGACCATTCGCACCATCACTGCCGTAAAAATGCCGTGAAAAAATATGTTGGATTGCGCTGTTTGAGGCTGTGAGAGAGAAACATTTAGAAGGGAAACAAGATATATATATATATATATATATATATATATATAGTCACCAATAGTGAAATTGAAACATTATAAATTAATGAACGTAGCCATATGCTAATCACAGTACCGGTAGAAGATAGAGTTATATTTAAATGATTAAGTTTTCGTACGTATCGTGTCACGTGACCCCTAGTTTCTGGTAATAAAGACCAATAGACGACTCTCCCCATAAATACTATCAGCGACAATTTGCAGCAGCCGAATTTTCAAAAAAGTGAAGAAACGATGCCTCGAAGACGCCAGCTAGCAGTATACCAGCAACTGGAGCAGCGTGAAGTGGGTTTCTCGATGCATGCAATTGCCACGCGTGTTGGGCACGACGTGTGAACCATCCAGCGATGTGTCACGATGGACGCAGGAACGTCAGAGAACACGAAGACGGGGTGAATCGAACAGGCACCACGATAGAGAGCACAGACCAGCCGATTCGCCGAACGACTTGTCGAGACCCATTCTCAACGGCAAGTGACATCCGAAATAAACTATGAACATCAACGGTTGCACCTGTGTGCACCCAAAGCATTCGCAACAGGTTGCATGAAGTACAGCTGCGTGCACGGCGGCCAGTCACTGGTGAGCCATTAAACGCTCGACACAGGGATGCATGTCAGATGTGGTGTCGTCGTCACCGCATCTGGACCAATGAATTGCATCGGGTAATGTTTACGGATGAATCTTACTTCTGCCTCTGGAGGAATGACAGCCGTGAACTAGTGTGGCGTCTTCCCGGGGAAATTACCAGCTCATATCACCGAGCGTCACACCGGCCCAAAACCGAGCGTCGTGGTTTGGGGCGATATCATGTTCGATTAGCGGACAGCTCTGATGCGCATTGCAAGTAATCTGACAGCGAGCAGGTACGTCACACAATCTGTGATGCCTGTGTTTCGGGCACTGGTGCAGGCCATCCCCAGCACGGTTTTTCAGCAAGACAATGCCACACCGCACAGCGAACTTTCAACAGTCAGAACGGAATTCATATCCTTTTCTGGCCGGCAACCTCGCCGCATCTCTCTCCCATTGAAAAGGTGTGGGCCCTCATCAGACGTCAGGTGTACTGGGGACAACCAATAAATACTGTAGACGAACTGTGTGCCGCAATGAACGCTGCTTAGTGAGAATTACTTCAGGCAACCATTAATATGCCCATATAGCTGCCTGTGGGGGCCACATTCTTTACTGAATAAAAAGGTTTCTTTTGCATATCTTTGTTTGTTTTTTCAATCATTTGCATGTGACTCTCTCTTCTAACGGCACTGTGAGTTACATATGGCTACGTGCATTCCTTCATGGTGTTGCAATTTCATTTTTAACGAGTATAAATATATATAGAGAAATTTCAAAAAGGATTAAAGAAAAATGAACAAATCGAGTACCACAAAGTGGGCGTGGGGGGTGACCCCCACTCCCCGGTTAAAGCATGCTTAGAGCCGCGGAAAACACTCCCGGAGGCCGGTACCAATTTGAGAAAGATATACTTGAAGATATACACTACAAAACAGTACAATACAAAACAATACAGTACATAAGTAATTCAGTAGTAATAAATGAAGGTAAACCATATGTAATAATTAATAAATATATGAAATAATTTAAAAACAGTAATTACTGAAATCAGCAATGTGTAGGTTCAATTCGTTTATTGATATATGTATGTATGTATATATATATATATATATATATATATATATATATATATATATATATATATATATATATATATATATATATATATATATATATATATACAAGATATATTGCTACAAAAATGTAAACAAAAGAAAGATTATCTGCATCAAAAGAAACCGTCCCTATCGATTTCTACTTTCATTGTTTTCTATTCCATCTAATCTCTAAAGATGTACTTTCTCCCTTCTTATTTATAGATAGATACGTGAGTTTTGTTTGTAAAAAAACACATCACAAAAGTATATTTAGATTTCATATTCTCTTTCATAAGTAGTTAATTCGTAGTTATTTAGTCGTACTTAATTTTACTTTCTTAATTTCGCTTAATATTAAAATCTTAATTTTGCTTAATTTTACATAGTTAATTTTACTTTTTTAAATTGACTTTATCTTGTTGTCATATTTAATTTTATTTTAAGTAATTCTTAATTAACTTCTGTTATGATTCACTAATATCTACTATCTATTTCTGTTTCTATGCTCCTTCCAACTAAAAAATTTTCTTTGAAATATTTATTTCTCGAGTTTAGCTATAGAGCGAGCTTAATGATGACTGATACGGATTTAGAGCAAAATTTTGAATAAATAGGAAGTTCACTAACAATTTCCACTTCAGGTTCTAGATATGTATGTCTCTTAAGGGTTTTCCAAAAATTAAAATGACTGCACGAAATAAATATGCAAAAGTGTATAGAAATTAATGCTAGTACCGTGCTAAGTATACACACCACTTGTCACTATATGAAAATTCCGCAATTTCTTAAAGTAATTTTGTATAAAGTCTTAATATTTTTAATCATTCGCTATTAATTTGGCAACAGTTCTATTAATTAATTAACATGCGATATTTATTACACAAATGACAATTTTATCCAGTTCTAGTTTTTCATGAAGTATCTATATATACTAATTGCCAAGTGTCAGTCTGGCTGTCACGCATTTTTTAGGCACTTCCCGAATAGATAGAGACTTGCAATTTGGTACACGGCACGGTGGTTCGATAAAACCCCCTGGAAAAATCGATTTTTCCGAAAACGTTCTCTAGAAGGGGTGCTCCACACCAAAACGTTGGAAAAGTGCAATGATAGGAAAGCATGCTTTGCGATGAGATAGAGACTTCAAATTTGCTGTATGGGTAAGTCGTTCGAAAAGAAGAAAGGGCGCAATTTCAGATTTCGAATATTTTCTACTTAAGGGGGTGCCGTACACCAAAATGTTCGATTTACCGAATAAATGTGAAAAGGCTCCTTTAAAATTTGATAGAGGCTTGAAATTTGGTATATAGGCATTTGACGAAAACACCCAAGACGAATATAGTTTTTCAAAAATGTTCGTTTAAGGGGGTGCTCTAGAGTAAATCTCTCGAACAGTGAATTGATAAAAAAACATGCTTAGGAATGAGATAGAGATAACAAATTTGGTGTAAGGGTAGATAATTTGGAAGGAAGAAAGTGTATAATTTCAGTTTACCAATATTTTCTACTTTAGGGGGTGCCGCACACCAAAATGTTCGATTTTCGAAATAAAGGAGAAACGCCCCTTTTAAAACGTGATAGAGGCTTGATATATGGTATATGGGCGAATCATCTGATAGAAATCACAAAATGAATAGTGTTTTTCAAAAATGTATCTTTAAGGTGGTGGGTACTCCACACAAAAGCATTCGAAAGGTGAAATGCTAGAAAAGCATGCTTCGCGATGAGATATAGACTTCAACTTTGGTGTACGGGTAAAAAGTTGGAAAGGAAGAAAGTGTGCAATTTCAGTTTTCTAACATTTGCTATTGTAGGGAGGTGTCGGTCACGAAAATATTCGATTTGCCGACCAAATGAAAAACGCCTCCTTTACAATGTAATAGAGGCTTGAAATTTAGTATATGGGCTAAACATTTGACAAAAAAAACCAAAGATGAATGTGGTTGGACAAAAATGTTCATTAACGGGGTGCTACACAGAAAAACGTTCGAAAGGTGAAGTGATGGAAAAACATGCTTCTCGATAGGATTGAGACTTCAAATTTGGTGTACGGGTAGATAATTTGAGCGGAAGAAAGTGTGAAATTTCAGATTTCCAATATTTGCTATTTTAAGGGGTGCCGCACACTAATATGTTAGATTATCCGAATAAATGAGGCACGCTTCCTTTTAAATGTGATAGAGGCTTCATATTTGGCATATGGATTAACCAATTGATAAAAAACCCAAGACAAACTGAGTTTTTTAAAAATGTTCATTTATGGGTGTGCTTCACAGAAAAAATTTCGAAAGGAGAAATAATAAATTGGGGGTGCCTCAGGATGAGCTAGACTTTAATGTGGTGTACGGGTAGATAATTCGAACGGAAGAAATGCGCAAATTAAGTTTTCCAATATTTTCTTCTTTAGAGGGTTCTGCACACCAAAATATTCGATTTGTCGAATAAATGTGAAACGCGAATTATTAAAAAATGTACATTATTCAGGGGCTGCTTATTGCGAGACCGTTGAGTTTAAGCGGGTATTCGGCTAGTCTATATAATAATTATGTAACGTGTTTATGCCTTTCGTGACTCTTCATAAGGTCCCGGGTGACCTCGAATACTGAATGAATTTTTACATGCTTATTGCATGTACCACAGGACAGAACCTAACGGAACCTGATTTTCAATTCCCCTCCAGACTGTGGAAAAAAGTTGTGTTTCTGAAAAGTATTTCCAATCCCTCCCGAAGTCCCCCACCCCTCTTCCAGTTACCTAGAAAGCTAAATATTTGCACAATATTATAGTATCAACTACGAGACAGAACCTAAAGAAATTAAATTTTTTATCCCAACCCCCTGTGTGTGTAGGGTCCGGAAATAGGGCTCCAAAAGTCTTTCCAGACCCTTCAGCAACCTTATCGTTGACCTGGAGAAGGGACTTAAAATAAAACTTCAAATTTGCACACTAAGATTTCAAATTTGCACACTTATAGCATCAACTACAAAACAGAACCTAACTGAGCCAATTTTCTTGAAAAATAGCCCATTTCTAATGACTAAAGTTGTGTACGAATTCCTACGTTAAGAGGCTAATAAATCTGTTTCTAATGGAGAAAAAAAAGTTCACCAGAATATTGGCTTAAGCGTTAAAAATAAATATGAAAAAAAGTAGTTCTATTTAATAAGAATTGTCAACTTCGTCTTCAAATATCCTGGCGCAAATGGAAAGGTTTTGCTGACTATTACCAAAAGAATAATTTAATATCAGCACATGGCATATCAAATCAGTATTAATCACTTCAAGGAATTGGGCCAATAGTCATTCAAATAAAATCAGATATAATAATTCTAATCGAAATAAGTGGTAGTTCAACTCATGAAGGTTAACGATTAAACTCGCAAAATTAAGGTTAAAAGAATGATTTAAATATCGTTTTAAATCTTATTAATAGAGGCAGTGAACTAACTGAATGAATATTTATTAAACTAAAATCGAACATAATAACTTCAGACTTTCGTTAGTTGTCTGAATTTTATGTCCGTGATTTAATTAAAATAAATTGTAGATTAATATATAAAGCAAAACTGTTAAATTTCCAAAATTAAGATTACAAAGAATGCAAGTATTTATGGATATTATCCCCAAATTCTCATTGAATTACCAAACATAAATTACTGGTACGTAACATTATACAATTATGAAATTATCTTCAAAACCAGGTTATTTCACTTAACAGAACTCTGATCTTTAAATCAATTGCCGTAGGTGCAAATTTATCCCCAAATTTACCCCCAATAACTTCGTACTGATATCAGAGTGGTGTTGTACGAGTATATAGTGGTGCAAATGTATGGTAAAATATGGTAAAATAATGGTAAAATAATGATAAAAATGTAGTGACACAAAAGTGTGATGGGTAAAAAGGGTAGTGTCTAATATCAAGTAATTTGGAGCAAAAATTAATTAAATTCGATCTGAGGTTCCTATCGTGACCGGATATCTAGCTCATTTGTGCGAATATCGAGATCCAGAAGTTGTGGTATGAGACCCTTTTTAAGTATGATTTCCTATACGTTTACCAAAATACTTACATCGTCAGTTATATTGTCGGTTTGATAATGTAATGGAATATCTTTTTTTTAAGCTTTTGTTGAAACTTAATTGCAGCTTCTTTCCTTTTTGTTATATACTAAAGAATGTGCAGACTTTTATTTACAATAAATTTCAGTAAGATTTTTTGCAGCTATTTATTGATATTATTATGCAACTTCTTCCCATTCATGTTATTTTTGCCTTTTTATAGTTTTGGTTTTCCCTGATTTTATTCATTGGTTACTTGATCGATCACTATTCTCTGACAGGAACAATCTTGCCTTTTCTGATGTAGTTGCTATATATTTTATACAACAGAAAGAGGCTGTTTTCACAATTACATGAGATATTTAATATTCTTTAGATTTATTGTATATTTAATTTTTCTTTTTGTTTAAGTGCTTTTACACATACACAATTCCGTTACATTCATCCCACTGAATATATTTTCTCCCAAATAACTTCCGACTTCAATTTTTGACAAATAGATAGATTATATTAATAAAATACGCGTAGAAAAAATTAATCTATATAAATAAAATTGAAAATCTGTCTGTTTGTCCCATCATCACAGGAGAACGGCGGAACCGAATTTGATGAAATTTTGTGGGCAGCCTTAAAATAGCATCACTTAAATTTAGTCCAAGTTTCGACTTCTTAAGATTAGGAGTTGTCGAGATATTAATGAAAAACGAAATTTTTTCCTGGGAGTTCTACTCTCTAACTCCCTGGTTCCTCCAAACGAAAAGGTTGGAAATCGTTTGTTTAAAACGTCAAAGTGAATTAAAACTTTATCTCTGAGCTTGGTGGAAGACTTTTGCGCTAATTAGTCACTTACTGAAAAAATGAATTGTTTGAAAACATTAATGTTTGAAACATGAATTTAAATGGAAAATCTATCACCATGGTTTATTTTTCACACGGTCTTACTCAACAATGAAAAGTATTAAGAAATCAAAATGGTTATTAAATTATTAGCATTTTATGAGGAAGATTCCATCTTATATCATGTTGTAGTTCCATCTTATATCATGCGGCAACCCAATAAAATTAAATGTGTTTGTTAATTTTTATTATTATTTTTTCGATGTGAATAATAAATAAATGGATATAAAAATATATCTTATAAATGAACGGTTTGATTTTTCTTTAAATTATATTAATTTCGGACTGCTTACATCACTTTCATTAATTTTAGCAAAGAGGTTTTAGCTTATATGTTGTGTTTTGCTAATAAACTCATATAGCCGATTGTTGAAACAGAAAATGAACGGGTATATCTTCTAATACAATTTTAGTGTTTTCATTTAGTATATACAAACGGGATCAGGATGTTTTATTTTTCAGATCTGCAAATTCAAAGCTATGAATTTGGCGGGATATCGCTAATTTAGTAACTTTTCTTAAACGTTGCCAAATTGACGGAAATGTCGACAAATTGATAAAAACGACGCAAATCAATGAAATTAAATTTGTTATTTTAGAAGAGCGTAGAGAAATTATGTTCCGGTAGTATCTGTCTGTCAATCCAACCGTCCTACTGAGTAACACATTTAGTGAATTTTTAAAATGTCGCTAAATTGATAAAAATATTTGAAAATCCATAAAAATATCTTGAAATTGATAAATTGCGCTAAATCAATGAAATTAATTGTGTTTTCTTAAGAGATAGTATTGTGATGATGTTTCGTCAATTTGTCGTCGAGTGGGACTGTTAGTTCTATTGTCCCACATAGTGATAAATTTGGCGACTTCTTAAAATGTCGCTAAATTGACGAAAATGTTGCAAAACTTCTATGGAGATAGCATTATTAAGACGATATTTTTTCCACCTATTTATTTGAAGCAAAAGATACTATGACGCTTAGCAACGGATTTAAATCCAATGTGTTTATGCGGCATGCGATTTTTATTAAATCTTTTCCGATTTGAATAATAAAGATATGTAATATAAAATAAATTTCATTTACATTGCATTTTTGACTGGATAATATGAATTACGGTTTAAATATTATTATTATTGATATTTTCGGAGTTTATTGATATTTGCAAGTTATTATGCCATTGTTTTATTATATCAAACATTGTTGAAACACGTATATTGTACATTGTTCGAGTAATCTTCTACAAATGCAAGGGTATATCTTCTAATCTATGAGAATATAAATAGAACAGGTATATTGGCATATATTGAGATATAGAGTGGCATATATTGTGATATATATTGGCATATATTTTGATATATATTGATATATATTGGAAACAATTGCAGCCTTCTGGTATAAAGATTACGGGGATTATTGATATTTTGAATTTATTACGTCATATCTGTTTTATTTTGGCAAAGATTTTTGAGACTCATATTGTAATGGGGGTAATATTCTATTAACACACTTGCATATTTTCTAATCAGCGACAATATAAGTAGAACGGGTATATATATTCCCATATAATTTTAGCCCCTTCATTTTGTCATATATTGGAATCAATTACGGCCTTCAGGTTTAAATATTACAGGTTTATTGATATTTTCATTTATACATGCGATCTACTAATACAGGTTATATCTTCTAATATTCGCGTATATCAGTAGTACGGTTTCCATCAGTAGTACAGTACTCATATATTGTGTCTAGCCAATTAACTCATATATTGTGTTTAGCCAATAAACTCATATATTGTATTTAGTCAATTAACTCATTTAGCCGATTGTTGAAACATGATAAGAGTAGAAATTGGTATATATTCCAATAAAATTTTAATGTTTTCATTTAGTATACACAAACGGGATCAAGATGTTTTACTCTTCAGATCTGCAATTTCAGATCTACAAATTTGGCAGGATATCGCTAACTTGGCAACTTTTTTTAAATATCGCCAAATTAATAAAAACGACGATAAATCAATGAAATCAATTTTGTTTTGCTAAAAGACAGTACAGACATAATGTTTCGGTAGCATTTCTCTGTCAGTCCAACCGTCCTACTTAGTAACATATTTAACGAGTTTTTAAAATATCGCCAAATTGATAAAAATGTTTGTAAAACCATAAAAATATCTTGAAATTGATAAAATTGGGCTAAATAAATGGAATCAATTTGTTTTGTTAGGGGATAGTATTGTGGTGATATTTCGTCAAGTTTTCGCCAAGTGAGACTGTCAGTTAGTTCCACAGTTCCACGGGACAATAAATTTGGCGATTTTTTAAAATTTCGCTAAATTGATGTTAATGTCTCCAAATTGATAAAGTAATACTAAATTCATCAAAATGACACTGAATCGTTGAAAATTCATTATTTTGCATAATTAAGTATGATTTTCTAGACAATCTCTGTCGTTTTTTGAGAATTAAAAATGTGTTCCCAAATTTATTTGGAATAGCCCCACTTAGAATTTAGTCCATGTTTCGAGTTTCTAGAACCAGGGGTTGTCCAGATATTAATTTGAAACGTACAATTAAAAATTCCATAGAGATAGCATTATGAAGACGATATTTTTTTTCGGAAAGGATATCACGTCTCTTAACAACGGATTTAAATACAATGTGTTTATGAAGCAGACTACTTTTATTAAATATTTTCAGATTTAAATAATAAAGATGTGTATATAAAATAAATGTCAATGATATTGCATTTTTGACTGGACAATATCAATTACGGTCATCAAGTTTAAACATTATTATTATCGAAATTTTCAAGTTATTTCGCCATTGTTTTATTTTGGGAAAAAGTTTTGAATATCATATACTGTACGTAGTACGGGTAATCTTCTAAATGCACATATATATCTTCTAATCTACGAGAATATAAATAGTACATGTATATTGGCATACAGTTTGACATATATTGGCATATATTGGAATCAATTACAGACTTCTGGTATAAAGATTATGGGGATTATTGATATTTTCAATTTATTACGGCATCTGTTTTATTTTGGCAAAGATTATTGAGGCTAATATTGTAATTCGAGCAATCTCCTAACACATGGGCACATTTTCTAATCTACGATAATATATATGTAGTGCGGGTATATTCTCCCATACAATTGTAGCGCATTCATTTTGGCATATATTGGAATCAATTACTGCCTTCCGGTTTAAAGATTAGGAATTGGATTTATTGATGTTTTCAATTTATACGTTTAATCTACTAATTCAGGCTATATTTTCTAATATTCGCGAATATAAGTAGTACGGGTCTCATACAATTTTAAGGTTTTTATTTTGCATAACTTGATTCAATTTGATATTTTTTGCAAAATTGTATACAAACGGAGCCAGGATGTTTTATTCTTCAGGTCTGCCCGTGAAGATAATTTTATATAGCAAGCAGTGGCGGCTCGTGAGCGACATGTTGAGGGGGGCGCTCATCTATGTATTTATGCCTATATATATGTTAGTAATATATATATACATATATATATATATATATATATATATATTATTTATATATATATATATATATATATATATATATATATATGTATATGTATATATATATATATATATTATATATATATGTATATATAAAGCATATGTATATACATATACGTATTTTAGGCATAGCAACGGGAGTATTAAAAATATAAACGACGGATGTATTAAGTAAAATAACGTACCTCCCACCTGCTCGCTCGTTCATAAAAAGCCTGGACACATGGAACGTATCTTTCCTAGTGAAAAACATTACATAGTCCTAATTTAAGTAAAATTGTAGGGGCTAGTTAAACTAAAAATTATGCCCAGGGAGTTGACTAAAAAATATGCATATTCTGGCGATACGTACTGATGGTTCAGACACTATAGCCACCCATAAAATAAAAATAGGTGGATTAGGAGGCGAGATAGAAAATTGGGGGGAGGGGTAACCAAAGTAAGAGTTACGCTCGGAGATTTGCCATATTAAAGTTGCATATCCAGGTGACATGTACAAATGGTAGAGAAACTCACTACAGCGATAAGCCGAACCAAAATCACTCAATTAGAAGCAGATATGTAAAATTCTGGGGACTAGTTAAACTAAAAGTTATACCCAGGGGTTGACACAAAAATATGTGTATCCAATTGAAATGTACAAATGTTGCTCAGACTATATAGTCGCCAGCAGAATCAAAATCGCTTAATTAGAAATTGAAATGTAAAATTATGGGGACTAGTTAAACTGAAAGTTAAGCCCAGGGGTTGACGCAAAAAACGTATGTATATTATATCCATCAAATATGTATATCAAGTTAATATGTACATGTGGGTCAGAGACTATAGCCACCATCTGAATCAAAATCGCTTTATTAGGAGTCGAGATGGATAAGTGTGTGTGTGGGGGGGGGGGGGTGCTATTTGAAGTAAAAGTTACGCTCAAAGATTTATCACTATAAAGATGCAGATCCAGGTGACATGTGCTAATGGTGCAGAGACTATAGCCATCAGTAAAATCAAAATCGCTCAATTAAGAGGTGAGATGGGAAATTGGAGGGGGGGGGGCGTAACTGAAGTAAAAGTTAATCTCAGGGATTTCTCACAAAGATGCATATCCAGGTGACATGTACAAATGGTGCAGAGGCTATAGCCACTAGCAGAACCAAAATCTCTCAGTTAGGAAACGAGATGTAAAATTGAGGGAGCTAAGCTAAAAGTTACGTCCAGGGGCTTGGCACAAAATATTTATTCAGGTGACACGTACAGATGGTGCAGAGTCTATAACCATGATTAGAATCAAACTCGCTGAATTAGAAGGCGAGATAAGAAATTTGGGGGCTGCTTCAATTTAAATATAAGCCTAGGGTCAATATTATAAGTCTAGAGGCAATTTGGGGGCTACCAATATAGTTGCCAGCGGTCGGGCCAAAATTTCCAGAAAAACGACGTCAGATAAAAGGATCATGTTGAAAATTTAATTTTTAAGTTTTTTAACAAATACTTAGAATTTCTTTAATTTTTAGGCATTTTTAATGTTAAATAGCTGAAAAAGTAAGACAGCTAGGTAGGTCAACTCAAACTAAATGTCCGAAACAACACATTTATGAAAGTGTCACTAAAAATAGCCTATATGTCACAGTGTGCCAAAAATTGGAAACTCGTGACGTTTAAAGAATTATTTTGAAGTCAAACATATTGAAATTCGCCACCAGCAGATCAACCAGAGCATAGAAATAAATCCCTTCCGGAAGAACAGAACAACAGACAAACTACATCAGAAATGACGAGATGCGAAACAACTTCAATAATTAAGACAGCTGGGTGGGACAAACGATCCCTCAAACTGAGTGTCCTAAACAAGACACTTTATTCTCGATGGCCAGAAACCCCTAAAATATCATAACCCCCCCCCCCTTCCCATCACCACACACGTACACTTAATTCTCTCATTTGTTCAAATGTGTATTTAAACTTCCAAATTTATAACAAAGGCGAGAATGAGAACAAACACATTCTTAAATGTAGAAAATTGAAGCCAAATTAGCGAAACTGAGCCAATTTGAGAAGTCCCTCTTCATGTTTTTCTACTCTTCTGTTTCTTTTTGGCTGGGGCGCGCTCAGTCCCGCGACACAATCTATATAAATAAAAATGAAAATCTGTCTGTCTGTCTGTCTGTCTGTCTGTCTGTCTGTCTGTCTGTCTGTCTGTCTGTCTGTTTGTCACACCATCACGGGAGAACGGCTGAACCGAATTTGATGAAATTTTGTGGGTAGCCCAGAAATAGCCCCACTTAAAATTATATCTGTGTTTTGAGTTTCTATGACCAGTGGTTCTCGAGATATTAGTAAAAAACGAAATTTTCGTTTGTCTCATCATCACGGAAAAACGGCTGAACCGAATTTAATGAAATTTGGTGAATAGCCTTGAAATATCTTCCCATAACTTTTGTCCAAGTTTCGAGTTTCTAAGACCTGGGGTTGTCGAGATATTAATGAAAAACGGAACTTTTTCCTAGGAGTTCTACTCCCTAACTCCGTGGTTTATCCAAACGAAAAGCTTGAAAATCGTTTGAAAGTGAATTAAAATTTAATCTCTGAGTTTGATGGGAGATTTTTTGCGTTAATTAGTCACTTTCTGAAAACATGAATTGTTTGAAACATGATTTAAAGGGGAAATCTATCTCCATGGTTCATGGTTTATTTAAAACAAGCTTTTACGGAACAATGAGAAGTATAGAGAAATCAAAATCTTTATTTAATTTCGCAGTTTATGTTATAAGACATGACATATTTAACATGTTATAAGATTCTATCTTATATCATGTTACTCAGAAACGCAATTAAATTAAATCTGTCTGTTAATTTTAATAATTATTTTTTCGATTTGAATAATAAATAAATGGATATAAAAATATATTTTAGAAAAGAACGATTTGATTTTTCTTATAGCATTTTTGACTGGATAATATCAATTACGGTCTTCAGGTTTAAAAATTATTATTATTTATATTTTCGGGGATTATTGATTCAAGGATTTTTGATATTTTCAAGTTATTATGAAATTATTTTATTATGACAAAAATTGTTTAAACTCATATATTGTATGTTGTACGAATCTTCTACAAATACACGTGTATATCTTTTAATCTACGAGAATATAAGTAGTGCAGGTACATTGACATATGTTTTGATATATATTGGCATATATTGGAATCAATTACGACCTTCTGGTATAAAGAGTACGGATATTATTGATGTTTTCAATTTATTACGTCATCTCTTTTATTTTGGCAAATATTTTTGAGACGCATATTGTAATACGGGTAATCTTCTACTAACACATTGGCATATTTTCTGATCTGCGACAATATAATTAGTACGGGGTTGCATATATTCATTCAATTCCTATTTTTTCTTCTGTAAATTTGCTTACAAAGGGGGGCAGGATGTTTTATTCTTCAGATCTGATCGTGAAGATAATTTTGCATAGTGAGAACATATATTCTTAAACTTCTCTTTAGGAGCAATAAATTTAATATTTTAACAGAATTTGCACATGATTGCAAACTTTAAGTTTCTTTAAATTATACACTCGGTACGAATAACGGGTGTGCTGTTAGTGGTTAATAAATTTTAACATTTTAGGAGGATATATCATGTTGCTCGGCATCACAATTAAATTAAATGTGTTTGTTAATGTTTTTATTATTTTTTTTTCGATTTAAATAATAAATAAATGGATGAATGGATAAAAAATTATATCTTATGAATGGACGGTTTGATTTTTCTTTTAATTATATTAATTGCTGACTGCGTACATCAATTTCATTTATTTTGGCAAATAGTTATCAAGCTTATATCGTATTTAGCTACTAAACTCATATATTGTGTTTAGCCAATAAATTGATATAGCCGATTGTTGAAACAGAAAAAGAGTAGAGCGGGTATATCTTCTAATACAATTGTAGTGTTTTCATTTAGTATATTGAAACGGGATAAGAATGTTTCATTCAGATCTGCAAATTCAAAGCTACGAATTTGGAGGGATATCGCTAACTTGACAACTTTTCTTAAACTTTGCCAAATTGACGGAAATGTCGCCAAATTTATATAAACGACACACAAACAGCTGCCATAAACCTTCGGGTTGGTCGTGTGGCTTGGGTCTTCTACATATCAATGAAATTTTTTTTTGTTTTGTTAGAAGAGAGTACTGAAATGATGTTTGTTTAGCATTTATCAGTCAGACCAACCATCCTACTTAGTAATACATTTAGCGAATTTTTAAAATGTCACCAAATTGATAAAAATGTTTTCAAATCTATAAAAATATCTTGAAATTGATAAAATTGCGCTACATAAATGATATTAATTGTTTTTTGTTAGGGGATAGTATTGTGATGATATTTCGTCAATTTGTCGCAAAGTGGAACTGTCAGTTCTACAGTCCCACTTGGTGATAAATTTGGCGAATTTTTAAAATGTCGCTAATTTGACGAAACTGTCGCCAAATGTTCCATAGAAATATAACTATTTAGACGATATTTTTTCTACCTATTTATTTGAAGCAAATGATATAATGTCGCTTAGCAATGGATTTAAATCCAATGTGTTTATGCGGCAGACGATTTTTATTAAATCTTTTCCGATTTGAATAATGAAGATATATATGTATATAAAATAAATTTCATTGCCATTTCATTTTGGACTGGATAATATCAAATATACTCTTCAGGTTTAAACATTATTATTATTGATATTTTCCGGAATTATTGATTCAGGGATTATTGATATTTTTAAGTTATTACGCCATTGTTTTATAGCGGCAAAAATTGCTGACACACGCATATTGTACGTTGTACAAGTAATCTTCTAGGAATGCACGGATATATCTTCTAACCTACGAGAATATAAGTAGTACAGGTATATTGGCATATATTTTGACATATATTGGCATATATATTGGAATCAAGTACAGTCTTCTGGTATGAAGATTAAGGGGATTAATTATATATTCAATTTATTACGTCGTCTGTTGTATTTTACCAAAAAACATTTGTGACTCATATTGCAAAACGGGTAATCTTCTACTAATAATCGGACATTATAAGTAGTACGTGTATATCTTCCCATATATTTTAGCACTTTAATTTTGACATATATTGGAATAAATGACTGTCTTCAGATTTAAAGATGACGGGTTTATTGGTATTTTCAATTTATACATGTAATCTACTAATACAGGTTATATTTTCTAATATTCGCGTATATAATTAGTACGGGTCCCATACAATTTTAACGCTTTTATTTTGCATATATTGATTCAATTCCATATTTTTTTTTATATTTGCTTACATAAGGGGTCCAAGATGTTTTATTCTTCAGATATGTCCATGAAGATAATTTTATATAGCGAGAACAGAGATTCTTAAACTTCTTTTTAGGAGCATTATATTAAATATTTTAACAGAATATTTTGATTAAACATGTCATTTAGTATACTATAAGAATTTGGGCATGATTATGAATTTCAAGTTTCTTTATATTATATACTCCGTACGAAGAACGGGTATGCTGCTAGTCTATATAAATAAAATTGAAAATCTGTCTGTCTGTCTGTCTGTCTGTTTGTCCCATCATCACGGGAGAACGGCTGAACCGAATTTGATGAAATTTAGTGGGTAGCCAAGAAATAGCCCCACTTAAAATTTAGTCTATGGTTGGAATTTCTACGACCAGTGGTTCTCGATATATTAGTAAAAAACAAAACTTTCGTTTGTCTCATCATCACGAGAGAACGGCTGAACCGAATTTAATGAAATTTTGTGGGTTGCCTTGAAATAGCCCCCCATAAATTTTGCCCAAGTTTCAAGTTTCTAAGACCAGGGGTTGTCGAGATATTAATGAAAAACGGAACTTTTTTTATAGGAGTTCTACTCTCCAACTCCGTGGTTTATCCAAACGGAAAGGATAAAAATCGTTTGTTTAAACCGTCAAAGGGAATTAAAACTTTATTTTTGAGTTTGATGCAGGATTTTTGCATTAAATAGTCACTATCTGAAAGCATGAATTGTTCGAAACATGAATTTAAATGGAAAAATCTACCTCCATGTTTTTACATGTATTAACCTCCATGTATTTCACAAGGTTTTACTCAACGATTAGAAGTATAAAGAAATTAAAATGGTTATTTAATTTCGCATTTTATGAGGAAGATTCTATCTTATATCATGTTGCTCGGCAAAGGAATGGAATTAAATGTGTTTGTTAATGATTATTATTATTTTTTCTATTTGTATAATAAATAAATGGATGTAAAAATATATTTCATAAATAAACGGTTTAATTGTTCTTTTAATTATATATATTGCGGACTGCGTACATTACTTTTATTTATTTTAGCAAAGAGGTTTCAAGCTCATATATTGTGTTTAGCTAATAAACTCATAATAAATGAACGGTTTGATTGTTCTTTTAATTATATATATTGCGAACTGCGTACATCACACTTTTATTTATTTTAGCAAAGAGGTTTCAAAGCTCATATATTGTGTTTAGCTAATAAACTCATATATTGTGTTTACCCAATAAATTCATTTAGCCGATTGTTGAAGCAAAAAAAGAGTAGAACGGATGTATGTATCTTCTAATACAATTTTAGTGTTTTCATTTAGTATATATACAGACGGGATATGGATATTTTATTCTTCAGATCTGCAAATTTAGAGCTGCGAATTTAGCGGAATATCTCTAAATAACTTGGTAACTTTTCTTAAACTTTACTAAATTAGAGGAAATATCTCCAAATTAATAAAAATTACCCAAATCAATGAAATTAAATTTGTTTTTTTAGAATAGAGTACTGAAATGATGTTTCTGTAGCATTTGTCGGTCAGTCCATCCATCCTACTTAGTAACGAATTTAACTAATTTTTTTAATATCACTAAATTGATAAAAATATTTGTAAATCCATAAAAATATCATGGAGACGAAAATGTCGCCAAACCTTCCATGGAGATCACATTATTCAGACGACATGATTTCCATCAATTTATTTGAAGCAGATGATATCATGTCGCTTAGCAACGGATCCAATGTGTTATGTGTCATACGATTTTTATTAAATCTAATAAAAATATGTATATAAAATAAATTTCATTGACATTGCATTTTTGACTGGATAATATCAATTACGATCTTCAGGTTTAAACATCATTATTATTGATATTTCGGGGACAGTTGATTCAGGAATTATTGATATTTTCAAATTATTATGCCATTGTTTCATTATGACGAAAATTGTTGAAACTCATATATAGTACGTTGTACAAGTAATCTTCTACAAATGCACGGGTATATCTTCTAATCTACGACAATATAAGTAGTACAGGTATATTGGCAAAATTTTTATATATATTGGCATATATTGGAATCAATTACGACCTTCTGGTATTAAGATTACGGGGATTTTTGATACTTTCAATTTATTACGTCATCTTTTTTATTTTGGTAAATATTTTTAAGACTCATATTACAATATGTTTAAGCTTCTACTAACACACTGGCATATTTTCTAATTTGCGACAATATAAGTAGTACGTGGTTGCATAAATTGATTCAATTCTTTTTTTTGTGTGTGAATTTGTTTACAAAAGGGGCCAGGATATTTTATTCTTCAGATTTGCCCGTGAAGATAATTTTGCATAGTGAGAACAGATATTCTTAAACTTCTCTTTATGAGCAATAAATTTAATATTTTATCAGAATTTGCACATGATTGCGAATTATAAGTTTTTTTATATTATATACTCCGTACGAAGGACGGGTATGCTGCTTGTCTACTAGTAAATCTGCAATGTCTGGTTTTTTTCACGCCAAATTTCTAATATTGCTTCTATACCATTCTTTCACTCAGGAGATGCCGTTGGTAGGGACGCGGCTTTAGAAATATCCCTGTATTTTCCCCTATGTGTTGAAAATTCTGTGCAATATAGCTTTCGTGAGACGACTTTCTCCAAAGAAAGGTGTAGTGCTGGTATCTAGTGGCATTTTCATAACTTTAATAATTCTCGATTTAATTGAACCAAAAATTCAGATTTTTTCAATAGAAATTGTAATAAATCTGTATAACTAAAAAAATGATTTGGGGTGTTTACTCAATGGTGTCGCGCGTATTCGCGGCCCCTCCAATGGCCGCCACTGATAGCAAGAATAGATATTCTTAAACTTTTTTAGGAGCGTTAAATTAAATATTTTAACTGAATAATTTGATTGACAATGTCATTTAGTATACTGTACATCATGTATACTGTATGAATTTGCATAAGATTGCGAATTTTAAGTTTCTTTATATTATATACTACGTACGAAGAAGTGATATGCTGCTAGTATAAGATAAACATAAAAATGTATGTTAAATATAATTAAAAAAATCAATTCTGATATTATGTCTTCTATTGGTTTGTTGCATACTCAAATTATGCTATCTTTCACATTAATAATTGGGAACGCAAATCTCAATCTGACAGTTTAAACTCTGTTCTGGGGGTTATTCTTATATTTCTATTATTTTTCAAATTATATAAAGGGAGGAATAATGAAACATATTATCCTTGGTTGCAAGAAAATTTGAAAAATATCTTACAATCTAAATAGATCCATAACTTCATTAATTTCATTAATTAAACAGTGGTTTGAAGTGTGAAACCATACTGAATGTTCTCATATTTATATTCCATATATTATTTAACTGTATGTACATCAATATCAGAATGAAAAAGATGAATATTTTTAAAAGTTTTTATTTACATGTCATTATTTTTAAACTTTTATTGAAATGCTTCTAAAACATTTTTTAAGAATAACTTTTTCAAGATGGCAACATCTCGTTAATACCGATGATTTAAATGCATTTGGCATATTTGTTTAAAAATGTACTACTTACCATACGTTCATGACGTGGTTAAAACTTTTACTTTTCTTATAAACTACAGTAGAACTCCGATGATCTGCGTTGTGCTCTTTTTGGGTTTCAATCTGAAATTCAATGAAATTCCAGCCCTCACACCTAATTGTCGGGAAAAATTCGAAAAAAAATTATTTCGTCAGACAAAATACATTCCTTGATAAAAAAAAATGTCAAAGTTTTATTTTATAATTATGCACATAAGATGAAATTCCAAATAAGCCTATGCATACTAAGAGATTATTTGTCGAATTTAAGAGGGTGGATCAATGAAAACCTACGGTATACTAACTATTGTTCGGTAAATTATCATTGTTCGTCCATAGGAAATAATACTATGTAAATGAAATACATTTCAAATAATTTGAGTTCTAATCATGATAATTACAAATTAATTTACCTAGTTCTGTTTACTTATATTATGTATTTACACATGAAAATTGACACAAGTGTATACATTCATTCTCAATTTATTATGCTTGCCCATCGTCATTCATTTATCCAAAAGTATTCGAAATAAATTCTTTAAACATTTTTTTTTGTCGAAATCTCGAATTTGAACTTTTTTTTTCGTTAAATAATCTTTTTTCGTTGAACGTTATTTTTTTGTTAAATTTTCTTTAAACGTTCTGTGAGACCAGAAATTGTTCTCACATGAGACATTTTTATTTGATTATTTATGGTGTCCTTTAAGGAAAAGAAAGCTTGAGTCAGGCTGGCGCCGAACTTTAAGACAACTTGAACTTTTAGGTCAAATGCTATAAATTTAGGTGTGCAAGACCAAAGGGGCCGAGAGGGGCCTTGCTATATGCGAAATGATGCCATTGGGTTGAGAAGAACCAATGAGCGCCAAGGGGAAGAAGGGCGGAGCTACCCCCTCCCCCCCCCCGCCGAAGGAACCACAGCTTGGATGAGAGGAAAGAAATCAGAGTTCGGAGCCAGACACCCCAGAGTTGTGGACGAAATACACGAGTTTCAAATATAGACAAAATGAGAGTGCAGTAGCATACGATAGACAACGAGGAGCAGAAATGGGGATCAGACATGAAAAGAAAATAATCACGAATTTTGACTTAAAGTACGAGTAGTTGTTGGGTGTCCCATGGAGGTAGATCAAATGGCGAGTGCATTAGTAGTACGAGGAGGAGCCACACACCACAGAGTTATGGCAGTATAAGACTGATGCAAGCGAGATGATGAGCCCAAGACTAAACTTGAAGGTATGTGCTCATAATAACAGGTCCTAGACAACAACGGTAAAACTGATATTTCTGGTCGCATATCTCCCCTCGCTAAAATAATTAAATGAAAATTGATAATAATTGAAAATTGACATTTATGAAAATTGGTGTTATTGATAAATTGATGTTGTTAATAAACGTTATTGTTAAGTTTAAATAGTCTAATCTTTTTATATTAATTAATAATGCTTTTCAGGACTTACACAAAAGGTAAAAATAATTGGAGGGTTTATTGCGGCACAATAACGAGCAATGTACGTTTTAATGTTAATTCCACTAATGAGTTTTAACGGCCATGTCAACGATAAATAATATAATTAATAATATTTAAAGGTTAAACTAAAACTTGTTCTTCTATTATATTTTACGTGCCACACGTTCTTCTTTGGTAAAATCTCGAATTGGATTTTTTAATATACAATATTTTTAGTATACAATAGTTCTATGAAAAAAAATAAAGAAAACACTATCAGTCATACTTTTTAAGATCTTTCTATTCAGAAAATATCTTCAATTCTGAGGGTCTCAAATTATATAACCTTACATGCAATTCAAACTGTTGGTAAATAATCAAACTAAAATAACTTAATTAAAAGAAGCACACAATATAAAATTAAAATCGTCGATCTGTTTCGAAAGCAAGAGATGAACCACTTCCACAGAACACACAAAACAGTCAGGACAATTATAATAGCCCCCTTATTAATGGCAATCATCCTCTGATCTCATCATTCTGCTTGAAAATCTCTTTTAATTTTTCGATTTCATTTGCTTCCTTCTTTGTCTTATTTTTCATTTTCTTCCTTTTTCAGGATTTTTTTTCCGAAGTACTTGTTGCAGATAGCTCTTTTAGCTTACAAAACGATTTTTTGCTCTACTTATTTTTGTATTTGTTTAGAATATGTGTTTTTTACTTCTAGTTTTGGGCGACTCATGTAAATTCCAAAAACCGTTAGTTGCTTTTTAAATTTAATTGAGTTCTTATGTTTATATTTGCCGACACGGTGTCTAAAAGGTCAAGGCAAACGTTTCTTCGTACTCGCTCGGCTGCCGAGTTGTGGGTTCGAGTCCCATCTGCGGGCATGGATGTTGTATTGTTGAGCGCAGCGTGTTTCTCCCCTACTGATGCCCCGGGACAACATCATGTGACGGTCAAATGGTTCACGGTGCTGTCCAATGTATAGTCGACTGATGGAATGTATCAAGTGCTTAGTCATTTATAATAAATAAATAATGTTTATATTTTTACTCACTAAACAAGTACTTTAATCCTTTGTTGGACATCCACTTCCCTGCTTGTTATTCGGCCGATCATTCATTGTGCCTTACCTCTTGTTCCTTCCTCTTTGGTTTTTTACTTTATCTCTCCTCTCTCGCCGTTAATAACCTCCTTTTCCCTGCTCAAGTTTTCAGTAGCTGATTATTCTCTCACGGGTTAAAGTTGCGTGTCTTGAGTGTCTGTCCATACGAAGTAAGTTGTTTCTTGCATTCGAAACGGGTCGACACCATTAATCGCGCTGCTTGCTATTTTTAGCGAAGTTATTTTAGGTTTATTTAACTCTGTTTAAATAAAACTTTCTAATATATTTTTTGACTAAATAACGCCCCAAATAATCTCGTTAATTGAAAAGGTATTCCTAGAACCAAACTATTCTTGACCTCTTCCGATCACTCTATCTAATGAAATACAGAAAGATACTAAAATCGAAGGTTACTCGCAGACATTGTTCAACATTGCTGAACGTTAAGAAAGGAATAATAGAGAGAAGAGTTAGTCGAATCGAACTATTTGTCCTGGAAAAAAAGATTTGTTCATACATCTCATTTTCTTCCAACACTCTATCGTGTATGTTCTACTACTTGAGAAAGAAAGCCTGCTTAAGAGCTACCTTTCCTCGACGTGAGTTCGGAAAAACTTGCTTACTAACTTTTGTTTACTTGAGAAAGAATAGGAAATTAAAATATGGCTCTTTTCTACAGTCTTTGACTTGCGAACTATACGGAGAACTGAAGGCCGTAGACCATATGGATATGTAAGAACAATTATAATGAAGAGGTTGAATAGAGAGAACTATTGTTTTTCTTGCGTTGTGTAAATTGGAGACAATTATTTTACCATATTATTGTTTTTTTATCAAAAATTTTTTCTAGCAATTATTTCTCAGGATTTACTAGAGATTGTGCTGAGATTATTACAACTGCTGTGGATTTAGTATCAAATTTCGAAAGAGGAAGTGGATTTCTAATTCTCGTTCTTTTTCCGTTTCCGGTTCAATCCTTGAAACATCAATTTTTCAAGATCGGCTGTAAATAGAACTTAGATGATGACTGATATGGATTCAGCATTAAAGTCCTTAAGAAACAGAGAAATTCACTAAGAATTTCAGCTTTCGGTACTTTTTCAATTCCTGTTCAAAATTATTCCTTGAAACATCAATTTCGATTTTCTGAATCAGCTGTAAATAGAACTCAAATGATGACGGATATAAATTCAGCATCAAGATGTGATGGGAGTAAGAGGGCTCACTAATGATTTCCATGTCCGATTCTAGAGATGTCACGTCCGAATCAATTGACATTTTCCTTGCAACATCTATTTCTCAGGCTCTACTGTGTGAAAAGGTAGAGTTCACAAATAATATTTAACTCATACTTTTGACTAAAATATAAAATGATAAAAAAATAACAAATATTTTCGCTTTACATCTGGATTACTAGTTACGAACAAACATTACGCATATATTTCGTGATAATTTTTCGTTAAGATAATTGTTTCTCACAAAATTACTCACGAAAAAACGAATTTCATTTTATTGTTTTATGATACATTCATAAATTAATAAAAAAGAAAGATCAATCATGCTTAAAGCATTGATTATGAAACACTTTCCAACTTCAATGCAATTTTATTTAAACATCTCTATAATGCAATACGTTCCTCGGTAATATTTTAAAACTTATCACAATACTACATTAATTTATTATATTTGAAAATTTAAACCTTCATCGAAAAAAATGAACTTCATTCAAATGAAGGCATTGAAATATAAATTGCCTGGTTTAAACATCTCTAAAAGGCGATACATTCCTCGTTAATATTTTTAAAATTATCATAATACTACTATAATTTATTATATTTGAAAACTTCATTGAAAACAACCTAAATTCATTCAAATGTCGTCATAGAAAAAATAACACACCTGGCTCTCTTAATAAAAGCAGCATTTCATTCATAACATTTTCCCATTCATTTCATTCATCACAATACTATAATGATTTATTTTATTTAGAAACTTAAGACCATGGAGCTGCAAGTAATTAAACTCTATGCTTAAAACTTCATCGAAAAAAATCGTCCTTCTCTCTGTAAAATCAATGAATATTTCAATCATGTCAGCTATGAAGACTCCATGAGCTAAATAATTTTGAGCTAAAGGAATACAGCAATTCTTATACAACTCATTCTACATATTTTGGTGTTTACATTTTACATAAGTGAAAAATAAGCTTCGTTGTAGAAATAATCAAATTTGGATGATCATTAAAATTCAAATATATTGTAATTGCGTTGTTTCAGTATGTAAATGCACAGAATTTAAGCAAAAATAAAGCGGTTTTACGAAGGATATAACACTCAATATGAATTAAAAAGAAGTTTAAAAATCTCGATTTTGAGAACAGATGCATGCCATATTTCATTTTGAAGTGGGTCACGTGATCTTTTCATACCATGGTCACATAATCCCTTTATATAAGAGGTGTAATTATTATTTTAATTTTTATTTAAAAAACTACTGAATATATTTTGCTGAAATTTATTTTATATATTTTATGGAATAATTTGAATATTACCTAAAATTTTCGATACAATTTGTGAATTTTAAATCCGGTTAAAAAATGTTTGAAAAATTAGGCCCCATAGGGTTCAATATATTTCATTTTTTCAACCCGGGTTCAATCCAATACTAATTGGGTGATATTATTCATTTATATTCCCATAGGTCCAACGAACCGTCTGAACAACATACTAAAATTTCAATTTGATAAAGTCATTTTTGCAGCAGTTATCGTGCTAAAGGACAGACAGACAGACAGGCAGAATGAACAAAGTCATAAACACTTTTCAACTTTGTTGTAAAATGTTAAAAAAAGAATTCAAGTATCAAATAGAAGAATATTGATTCTAATTACTGCTTTCTAATTTAATGTACAACTTCGACTTGATTTTGTGAATACAATTTAATCCTTCTAATCTGTGATGGACGCAACGAAGTTCTTTCACGGACAACAGTATGTTCGTAAGGTTTGTTTCTATGTTCGTTAAACATGAACATTCATGTCAGTGCAAGTGCGGCGTTGAGAATTATACCAATATGTTCATAGCTTAATAGAGAATAGGTTGAAACACTGTTTTTACAAATTTCCAAAATACATCTAATGACAGTTCCTTTTCTTCAGGTTTAGTATACCAATTCAGTTAAGCCGATTGTACTTCTTCCTGCAGAATAATTAAATGTTCCAAGTTACTTGAATACTCAGCAGAAGGCAACTTCTCGTGAAACAACCGGCAACTTCTCACGGAGCAAAAGGCAACTTCTCACGAAGCAAAAGGCAACTTCTCACGAAACAAAAGGCAACTTCTCGCGAAGCAAAAGGCAACATCTCGCGAAGCAAAAGGCAACTTCTCGCGAAGCAAAAGGCAACTTCTCACGAAGCAAAAGGCAACTTCTCACGAAGCAAAAGGCGACTTCTTACGAAGCAAAAGGCAACTTCTCGCGAAGCAAAAGGCAACTTCTCGCGAAGCAAAAGGCAACTTCTCAGGAAACAAAAAGCAACTTCTCGCGAAGCAAAAGGCAACTTCTCGCGAAGCAAAAGGCAACTTCTCGCGAACAAAAGGCAACTTCTCGCGAAGCAAAAGGCAACTTCTCGCGAAGCAGAAGGCAACTTCTCGCGAAGCAAAAGGCAACTTCTCACGAAGCAAAAGGCAACTTCTCGCGAAGCAAAAGGCAACTTCTCGCGAAGCAAAAGGCAACTTCTCGCGAAGCAGAAGGCAACTTCTCGCGAAGCAAAAGGCAACTTCTCGCGAAGCAAAAGGCAACTTCTCACGAAGCAAAGGGCAACTTCTCGCGAAACCCTAAGGTTCCACGGAACTCTGAATAAGAGTCACTGTCATTGATAATTGGTATCAATGGGTATTAAGAAACCCTTTTCCTTTCTCTCTTCCCAGAATCTTAGAAATGTGATTTAATCAATGAAGATTAATCAATGTAACTTAATCAATTTTATCTATATGAAAAGTAGTTTTAAATGTATCTACGATTAAGACAATCGTGTTCTCGAAATTAAATTACACCAGCCTAAATAAGAGAAAATATGTTTTGATGACTGCTGGTGTCAATTTATGTCGCGTTAATGAATGTTCACCATCCTAGATAATTGATTTTAGAAATATATATATTTAAAACTTTGTGAATAAAATTGTTTTACTCTACATTAAGATATGTATAATTTATAGTTTGAAATGTATAATAACAGTCAAAATGTTTTCAACATAATGACAGATAAAATGTTTTGGCATTCAGTTTCGCTTTTTGCTTCAAATTTCAATTACTGTTACACGAGCTTCAGTAGTAAATGGAATTACTCGTCGAAGGATCAATTGACAGAGCAATCAATTATTGCTATGATGCAAAACGCAAGTAAAAATGAAAACGTCGATGATTGTTACAACTGTAAATATTCACTTATAATAATAGTCAAATATTTGCCTGTGATCCTGCAGACGCATATAAAAGATTAATTGGAATTATAACGTTAATCAACGTTATATCATCATTACATCTATTGAAATGTGGTAATATTGTGAACTTGAAGATTGTCACAAGCTGGTCTTTTTTTTTTAAATGCTTATCGCCTTGAGCCAGCTAGAGAGTTCATACCTTTAAACTTTATCAATTGTGCAATACAAAGAGAGGTTCGTGACAAAGATGATTCAAGGACGATGATAAAATTGATTGCAGGTTGAGAAGGAAGTCATAAAGAGAAGGGAACAGAAGATCGAACTATTTGTCCAAAACAGAAAAAAGTGTTTTTACCTCATATTTTCTTCTCAGATTCTTTACTGTATATTCTTTTATTTGTCTTTCTTTCTCAAGTTCTTCACCTTATCATGTCATAGCCGAAAGTAGGAAGCAGATGATACAATTAATCTCAAGATATTAGGTGAAATAAAGTTTACTTCCCCCTTTGAATACTTATGCTTGTAGAATTGGATATATGAATATATTTATCAAAATTTAATTAATATATATATTAAAAATTGCTCAAAATCTGTTATAATAATAACTGGATAATATAGATCTTCGAAAATACAATATAAATACAAATATATGCATGGAAACCGGTTTCGAAGGCTGAAAACAGATTTCTTCAGGTCCGATAAGAAACTGTCGCATATTCTATTGAATAAGTGACCGTTCAGCAACTGAAGTGGAACAGCACACGTGGCTAAAAACAGGAGAAGAGTTGTTGTCATCACTAAGGGAGAAATGAAAGAGGAAAAAACAAATTAATGTTAGAAAAACGAGAGGCATGATGATGATACTATGAATGAAAGGTAAATAGCACCGAGGGAAAAAATAATAACAGAAAATAAAGAATGACTTGATAGGAAACACGGTGGTAAGAGAACGGATAGCAGAGCAATTGGAAATAAATGAAATCTACTAAAACAGTAACGAAAGAATGTGAAACATTTAAACCGTCTGTAAAATTATAACCAAGAAATTAAGTAGACAATACTGAAAAGGTGGTAAAATAATTTGAACAAACCGGAAAAAACGAAATCAAAATATAAAGTACCTGCTTTTGGGAGATGTATAAGCTATATTTATTTTTCAAATAAAATAGTGATATGAGGAAAAAAAATATAAATAACAAAGAAGAAGGAAAGAGACATGAACGGGGAAATTGTACAGGGATTTCCAGAAGGAAGAGAAGGAGCAATGATCTGAATAGAGCTTGATTGAGAAACATCAGACAAACTTCCCCGAAAGTCCATTTCAAGAATTTAAGAAAAAATTAGAAGTGAAAATATTTTTCCCGGTGACCAGTCATGCTTTTTAGCGACTCAATTTAGATCGGAATTCAGTGGGCGTGGCATTAACAGGGACCGTACCCTCTTTCCACTGCCACCAACCTCTCGGAAGAACTTTCGGATCCACAGATTTAACATTCCCGTACTTCGCGTACACACAGGGTAAATTTGGGCAGCTCTAGGAATAAAAATCGGTTCTCCGAGGGCCCGCAGGGGTAAAAATGACCTTTGCCAACAAAAACTTAAGACTCCATTATTATTTTTCTTTTTGTTCGAAATCTTGAGATTTTTAAATGCGTTTTCGGATCAAGAGCTGTTTAAAAAAAAAAAAAATGACTGAGTTCTAGGCCATGTAAGAGCTTCGGAAAATGCACGTAAGTGTTTTGATGGGATTTTTTTTAGTATTTAAAAATCTATCACGCTTTTAAAAATCTCAGTTATTTCAAATGCGTTCTTGAATCGAAAGTTATACTTGAAAAAATCGCGAGTTACCAAACCAGTTATTGGATTTGCAATTTAGTTACAAATATTAGTTGCATTTTAGTTTCAAATATTGGTTTTGCAATTTAAAGTGACACGCATGCACACTAGCTGCGAGACACAGCTGTTCTGTCAGTTTTTAATCGTATAGATAACATCCCAGTATTTTTACTTTCCTTATATACATAATGTATAAGGAAAGTATTGTGACGGGGTCGAAAATTCGATTTCGAATTTTCGACGGGAGAGCACGTTTCAAGCATCCCTGATCACGAATCAAACAACTTTGAAGTAATGTCCGTGTGTGTGTGTCAGTGAGTCTGTGGAGACGATAACTGACGAGCGAATGGACCGATTTGAACCAAATTTGGTACAAAAATTACAATCCGTAATCACTGGAAGCCTATTGTTTTTATACGCAATTGAATGTTCAGAACCTTCCTAAATTTTCGAGTGAAATTTTGAAAAAATCGTCAAAAAATCAAAACCATTAATAAAGTTACGGAAATGGACATTTCTTATGTAATTTTTCATTAGAAAACGATTGACATAAATTTTAGAACTCGAACATGAACCGTTCTCGAGATATTGTACATTTTTCAAAAAAATTATCAAAATGTAATATAAAATAAAAGAAAAAATATTTCCTATTGAGAAACATGTTCCCTTTTCATATATAATACTGTGCGATAAATTGAGTGATATCATTCTCGTGGGTCTAGCTCTTTCCATTAATAAAAATAGATACTTTGAGTAATACTTTTGTATTTGAACGCCAATAGTCCTTTATCTGCTGTAAGAATAACATATCTCTTAGTGCATAACGCTTGGCGAAATTTTGGCGACGATGGGCCAAAATTTTGGCGAAATTTTGGCGGAATGTCGCCAACTTAGCGACTTTTTGAAATGCTGCCAAATTAACGAAAATCTCGCCAAATGGATAAAAATGACGCTAAATCAATGAAAATGACGACTCATTGTCGAAAATTCAATATCTTGGAAAGAATATTAGTATCTACTATAAGAAAAATCTATTTTTTTTTACTGTAAAAGTAGTAAATTCATTACATTATATAAGGAAAATCATGTGTTGCCCACATCAGATTTTTTTTATTGTAATAATTGTATCAAGTTACGCACGAAATCCTCCATTACTCTGAGAGTTATTGCTTCCCCAACTCTCCCCCACACTCACACACACACACACATATATACACACATACAAACACACATAACGTCAAAATCGTTCGATTTAAGTTCAGAGGTATTTAGAACGTATAAATCTGCCAAAAACTTAAATTAAAACTTTCTATCTCATCACAATATTTTCCCTTATAATAGCTAGGAAAAAATAAATAAACCAAACTCTACATGGTTTGCATAAATTCTAATATTGAAGCAAAATTTCTAATATCTCGAGAAAGAATTATGATAGCTATTAAATAATAGCGTCTATGTATTTTTCCGTTAAAAATATGTGCAATACATTCAGTTATTACCTAAGAGTGGGCACAATGAGATTTTTTAAGATGTTTTCCACTTTATGTTAAGAACGTAGAATATCTTAAGAACGGTGCGAGTCATCGTTTTGTAAGTAATGCTACTAACCTTTAAACGAAATATTACATGTAAAATGATATTTTGACGGACAAATGTTCCATACTTTGGAGGAATTCTTTGGTTTAAAATTCCCGATAACTATACTTCTAACCTATACTATTTATAAAAATCGCACCGAATTTTATTCGATTTCAATATGTTCGAAGGTTATAGCGCTAAAAGTGAAAATCGATGAAATTTTTACGTTTTTGAGAACGGCTCATGATAATAATTAAATTGTTGTGTACATTCAGTTCGGTTTATGTAAAATAGATTCACTCATTTGATAATGCTGAGTTTAGCAAGAAAGTGCTCAAAGGATCATGCCTCATCATTCGTGGACATTAGTTTCGCGGTCTTTGCCGCTCGTCAGCACAGAACAAACAATAAGATGATCAAGGAGCAAAAAACTCCTTAAATCATGGATTTCAGATTTTTTTTTGGTAGAATAATTTTCAAAATGTTATTGAACGCTTAGAATGTTGTAATTAGTGGATAGAGCTTAAAACTCAGAGTCGTTACTATGTTAAAAGAAGAATGTTATAAAAATTCTGAATATTTTTCCTTTAAGAAATTTTGTGCCCATTGATTGACTAATCTTTCTTTCGATCCAGACCGTCTGACTTACCCAAAGATCCAAGGTATCTGTTAGGATGACAGGGACTCAGTAGGGGCGACACCCACAGGGGCCGTACCCTCTTTCTCCTACCTCACACCTCTTGGAAGGACATTCGGATCTACAGATTTAACATGCTCGTACTCTGCGTAGACACGGGTATAGTTTTGGACAAGGCCGGAAATAGTAGTCTTGTTCTCAGAGTGCAATTCCAGTGCATACAATAGAGCATGGGCATCACCGTAAATAAACAACCTGCACAGTAGAATGCTCAGAAGCATAAGGGCAAAAGGGCATTATCTTTACCATGGCGCGTTATGGTAAACTGACTATGACAGCACATAAAAATTGAAACTAAACCCATTAAACATCGAAATGTATCTTTGTGATGAAAATAAGTTATTTAGAATACTTGAATAACAATACATATTTAAAGATTACATTTGCTAAAGTGCACTTTGCACTTTAAGCAATTTTCAGTGAATGTATACTACGACTCATTTTTACCGGAGTCACTAAATTGCATTCTAAAGATGTATACATTTACTAGCACATTCTGCAATGTATATGCGAGCGAGAAAGGAAATAGACATAACGATTTTTCTTTAAAAAGTCGTATATATGTTTTAATGAAAATAAATACTTCATTTTCCGGTTAATTAAAAATATCCATCAAAGAAGAAAAATGTAGTTATATCCTACTAAAATTTGAGATTAAACGATTGTAAGTTTCGAAAGCAATCGCTTTTAATACAGAAATAATGAAATTTCCATACTGCTGAAAAAAGGAGTTTTTTGTTTTCGAAACGTAAGGGCAAAATGCCCATGTGACGTCATATGCCCATGCTCTATAGCCAAGGGGCTATTGCGCCCTCATCGACTGCACTGTGTTCGTAAGCATCAATGACCTTCTCCGCAGGTGGTGACGGATCATTAGTTGTAATCAAGGTCTATTGAAAGGTAAGGTTGGCCAAAGATTGTACGCCAACAGCTGGAATTCTCCCCTCGCTTCGCGACTGACGTCACTGGTCCCAAAGACAGGTCCGTAGCCTGTTGCTGTCATAAGAAATACATTGAACACCGCAGCAATTTTCTTAATTTAAATATACATCATATAGTATATTGAAATTTCTACCGATTAAATGATAGATTAGATTTCATTATTCATATATAAGAATATAATATTAAATAAAACTAGTTATGGTAAATTTTATTTAGGACTGTATTGTTAGAGTTGTTTTTAAGCATCTCTAACGATGACATTAGCAATTGAGCTGTTTAAACTATGCTAAAATGTTTTCTGCATTTTAAAATTGTTATTAGTTTTTCTTTAATAAGTGCATAGTAAAATATCGGAGGATTTAGCTAAAATACAAGGCACTATTATTCTATCTGACACTAGAATAATAAGCCAACAAAACCTGTCCATTTTTATCGAACTGCTTTAAAATATCATGCTTGTAGACTTGACATGATAAAATAAATTAGAAGGCAGTGAATGACTTGCTGAATGTAATTCAAAAATAGTTTTCAGGATGATAGAAATAAATAAATATGTGACGTCTTTAAAGATTTCAGGCAGAAAAATGCTCGTATTATTTTTTTTTCATAATGAAATTGATATGTGTACGAAATCCAATTATTTAAAGACTTCTCCGAATGCGAACAAATGTGGAAATCATATTTTATACGATACAAAAGATCAGTACAATTGTTTTCTTTAATTATGTATTATTATTGGCTCATGATGGTCAAAAAATTGAATTATTCAAGAAATTAAATGAGCACTGAATTTCATATAACGATAGGCAATTTTTGAATATGGGTACTTCATGATAAAAAAAATTTAAAAATGAAAAAAAGTAAAGAGATAGGACGAGATATTGATTAGATAAGTTCAGTTGTGACCAGATTTTGAAAATGCCTTGCATAAAGGAATATCTACCGAAATTGTGCCTTATTTACGCTATATGTTTGAAAATCAATGAAAACTAACACGTCCAACCAGTCAGTAGGTTTTAATCAATTGCGTCGACAGAAAAAGGGGGGGGGGGGGGGCGATAATGAAATGAGTTGTTTCCTATTTCTCTAAAATATTCTTCCTTCTAACTTCAATAGTTTTCGATAGGTTTCTACGGGGGGGGGGGGGGGCTTATCTGCCAATACTTCTTTAGTGACTTTACTAGATTTGATCTCACGATCTTTCAACTAATTCTGGTGTTACAAAGGTCAGTGATCAAATGACTGGGTTACGGATTTTCCCCTATGTGAGAGAAGGATAATTTTAAAAATGGCCATTCTATAAAGGAGGAATGCCTTCATGGAGGATTTTTTAAGGGAAGCTGCTTCACATTTATGTTACATGTTAGGAAAACCATGAAAACCTAACACACGCAGCCCGTCAATTCCTAACTTCTAGGTCATGAGTAAACCTTAAAATTTAAAGCTCTCTCTCCATTGCTTATTTTTCATTTCTTCACGTGAATGACCAGGAATTCTTTCAGCTTTTCTTTTCATGGCGTTTCTTTTCATCTGTTCATTTATGTGCCTTATTCGAAAGAAGGTTCTGGTTCTGGTATATGTTCTTGCAACATCAAGAGCTATTTCAGGAAATTGTTCTTTTATTTTCAGTTGGAGGTTCTCTAAAATATTTCTTGAATTAGAAATAAAATTTCTCTGTAGTTTTAAAAAAGTATCTTATAATTTGGTGACTGTTTCTACTCAGGTATCATGTGGAACAATTGATAAAGATTCAATCCATTTTTTGTCATTTTCGGATGTTGATTCCACTAGATATGAATAAATTCCTAACTGCGCTTTTTTGTGACGATATGCCAAATATCCTGCAAAAAAAAAAAAAACGCAAGGCTTCTTTTTCATTTACATCAGGACTGAAATGAATGTCATGTTGAGGCTCAATATCTGCAGTTATGCTGACTGCATCGTCTTTTTCTTCTAATTTGAAAAATAAAGTCGCAGTTAGTGTTTGATCTTGGTCATTTTCCACATTTGTATTTATTGGCATGGAAGCTTAGATCCAAGCAATAATGTTTTAAGTCGGGATTTGAAATCAGTAGCAAGAGGATGGTTATAAAATCGTACAAGACCTCTAATTTGGGAAAATATATTTTCTAAAGCATCTTGATTGACTCTCCATTATGTATTTAATATTATTTTCTTTCATGTCATCATAAAGTCCTTTTAAGCTTGCTATTGAAACAAGAATGCCTTTTTGGAAAGGCAGTATTGAAGTTTTAGAAATGACTCTGAGTTCCGTAATATCCGCTTGCATTTGACTCAGAATTTGCATTTGGTCATTTATATTATTTCCAAAAGCTGAGTGCTTTGATATATTTTCATCATTAGGAACGCGAGAGTTAAAAACATCGACACATTTTCCCATGCTTCGGAAAGGTCCGGCTAGGGACCAGTGACGTCAGTAATTCCAAGAACTCTGGACAGGAGTAGGTTGCCAGAAACGAATGGCCTACCTCTCTTACTTCCATTTACCTTGAGTTGTAATGAGGCAGAATCAGATGCAGTCCCACTGTAATAGTGGGTTCATTTTTACTTTCCTTATATACATAATGTATAAGGAAAGTATTGTGAAGGGGTCGAAAATTCGAATTCGAGTTTTCGACGGGAGAGCACGTTTCAAGCATCCCTGATCACGAATCAAACACTTTTGAGGTAATGTCTGTGTGTGTGGGTGTATGTGTGTGTGAAATATATGCCTGTGTGTGTGTGAAAGTATGTGTGTGTATTGAAGACCCAAACAGTCCGACTCATCCTGAGGACTTGAGCAACTATTTAGACGGCCGGTGTGTGTGTGTGTAAGTGTGTGTGTGTGTGTGTGTGCGAGTGTGTGTGTGTGTGTGCCAGTGACTCTGTGGAGACGATATCTCACGAACGAATGGAGCGATTCGAATGAAATTTGGTACAAAAATCACAATCCGTGAATACTGGAAGGATATTGTTTTTAAACGCAATCGAATGTTCAGAACAACAGTAAATTTTCGAGTGAAATTTTGAAAAAATCATCAAAAATTAAAAACTTTAATATATTTACAAAAATTAACATTTTTTATGTAATTTTTCTTTAGAAAACGATTGACATAAACTTTAGAACGCTAGCATCAACCGTTCTCGAGATATTGCACATTTTTCAAATAAATTTAACAAAAATTCCATAAATTGAAAAAAATTTGTTAACTGTTGAGGAACATGTTCAATTTTCATATGTAATATCATGCGATAAATTCGGTGACATCATTTTCGTGGATCTAGCTCGTTCCATTCATGAGAAAAGATACTTTGAGTAATACTTTTGTATTTGAACTCCAATAGTCATTTATCTGCTATAAGAATAACTTATTTCTCCTTCTATAACGCTTGGCGAGATTTTGGCGACGAATTTGGCGGAATGTCAGCAACTTGGCGACGTTTTTAAATGTTGCCAAATTAGCGAAAATCTCGCCAAATGGTTAAAAATGACGCTAAATCAATGAAAATAACTACTAATTGATGAAAATTTAATATCTTGAAAATAATATAAGTATCTACTATAAGAACAAGCTATTTTTTTGCTGTTGAAGTAGTAAATTCATTGCGTTATATAAGGAAAGTTGTGTGCTGCCCATATCAGATTTTTTTTAAACATTTCACCTTTTTGATTCAAAATAAGGAATATATTGAAAATGGCGCAGTTCTTCGTCCTATAAATGATGGTATTCGATTAAAAATACAAAATCGTATATAAAATGACTCTTTTGGTAACGTTTTTAAATGTCAGTACGCTTTTTCGATTTAAATAAATTGAAACTTTTGGCGCCCTTTCTTTGTCACACAGACAGACATATGTACTTCATTGAAAAATAGTTGATTCGTATTAGGAGTGGTCGAAACGTATCTTTTCCTCATATTTCAACCTTAACACAATGATTTCCTTTCGTTCCGTGTATACTATGTATTGTTAAGAAAATAATAAAACAGCAGATTAACATTTTAACTAAAAAATGCACCAAATATTTCTTTAATTAAACCCATCTCTAAGCTTACTACCCACGTATCCCCATCTAATGAAATACGGCAACATACTAAAATTGAAGATTGCTCAAAGATGATGCTGAACTTGGTCCCTGCTTAAGAAAGGAAAAAAATCAGAATAGACAGAATGAGAGTATTTGTTCAGAAAGGAAAAAAAAAATCAGTACCTTTTGTTTTCCTTCTACACTCTTTCTTATATCTTCTTCTATTTAGCTTCTCTCCTCAATATGTTTAACTTACCATCAATTCCAAAATTACAAAAAGATGAAACAAATTAATCTAATGTAATAAGGTATATATATATATATATATATATATATATATACATATATATATATATATATATATATATATATATATATATATAATTATTTATTAATTATATAAATAATGCATAATATAAACAAAATTTATTAATTATATAAATAATTAATTATATAAAAATGAAAAATAATAAAATAAGCTAAATAAAATTAGAAAAATCAAAAAATCGGAAAATAGGATACATTAATATTAATGTTTTCAATTTTATTTTCGCTAAAAAAATTGTATCTTTAGCCAGTTTGAAACTACGATTTGAGAGCCCCTATAATGGTGTATAGTGGCATCCTCGATTATCCATTTCTTCAATGAATCTCTTGTTTAGTAAGCAATTTCATCTGTGCTCAATGTTCATATTCCTTTTTGCTTATGCTGGTAATAGTCCTGTCTCCTGCTCTGACTCACTTGATGCCTGTAGTCTGAGTTTGAGCATTTATAGTACTGTACTATTGCTCAATCTGAAACAGGCATTTGTTACTTAGAATTAAATACTCAGACCTGAAGATGAATTTAATTATTTTTAATCTTGAATTTCGGTCGGTGCTGATATC
>OX578145.1:57906738-57964069 GCA_951213105.1 Amaurobius ferox | reverse complement strand
TATATATATATATATATATATATATATATATATATATATATATATATATATATATATATATATTTATAATAAAATTTTAAAAATGCAATGAAAGAATAGAGAGAAGTTGCAACTCAAAAAAGCCCAACATTACAAAAAGGCCTAACTAATAAAAAGTATCTAACAATTAACCATGAATCAAGTGGAAAGTAAAAATGCAAACTTCTAGTAGTCATCAAGCTGAAGACAAAAAAAAAACATCAATGGAAAGGAATCGATAAAATAATATCAAATAAAATCCAAGCAATCTTTACACGTGTACAAGCCCTAGGCCTAATACTGAATTGTGAATTTCGATAAAACTATTTATCAAATCCAAGTATTTCATAAAAAAAATAGAACACAAAATGCATGTTTCTGATATCAGTGATAGATTATATCTATAAACTTTGATAACTTGGACACCATGCATAAAGATTGAAAAATAATAGGAAACAAGTATACCTGAAAAAACACTGCATACGTCTGATCCATTGGAGCCTTGAATAAAGATACCAATGTTGCCAATTTCAAAAAGTTAAAAGTTTTAAATATATATATATATATATATATATATATATATATATACAACATATAAAACCGCAATGTTTGGAATAATTTGAAAGTTACCAAAATTGGAAATTTAAACCAGAAATGCAATAAAATAGTAGGCGCAAAGCAGCACTGACATATCTATGCACTATACATAATCCAAATAGAATAAAAGAACAGTGCCGAAAAGAGGCTGCGGAGGGGTTGTGACCCTCACTGCCCGCTTGAAGCATACTTTAGAGCCTCAGCAACACTCCCAGAAAACAGGCACTATTCAACGAAAGTCCTCTAGACCAAAGCATATACTGAATAACCAAGACCCAATATAAAAAAAAATACATAAAGCATAGTTCAAATTAAATATATCACAATTTAAATCAAAGGAATCAACATACACTGAAAAACACAATCACATTAAACCACGATACAACATGCCCTAACCAGGTCACCCTATGTATCGCCAGAAGAACCAAGAATGTTTCAAAATCACAATATCTCACATTACCCTACTAACCGTTGCCATCGATTCTTTTATATTCAGAGAAACTTAAGTTGCACGCTTGCTTATCGAAGTTATAAAAATTCAATGCGATTCCAAAAAGAAACCCATTCGGAAATCCAGCTTTTCTATCTTCCCTAAAGTATTTCTTCACAAACGAATACTGGCCCTCTGTTCTTGTATTCAATATATATCTTACTTTTAATCAAATAATTCCTGATAACATTTCTGAACACTCTTTTATGAATATTCGTTGTCCATGGAATGGGATAATTGATGTCAAATACAAATTCATTAACTTTTGTCATATATGCGAAAATAAGTTTTGTGATGTTTGCTGTTACATTTTTCGTTTACGAGATTTAGATCCAGAAAATATATATATACAGGGTGTCCCAAAAAGACTGAAATGCGATTTAATTCTTTACCAGTTGGAGTTAAATGAGCAATGTTAATTGTAAAAATGTTGAAAGTAAGGTAGTAAATAAGACTACATTAATAAAATAGTCCTCTCATTCATTTTCTAAAAGTTACACTTTTTAAATTTTTATACAACTCCCTTAGACAAATTTGGTCAATCAGAAAATGTTATGTTATATATATATATATATATATATATATATATATTACAAAAGAAAGTTCTAAGAAAAGTACAAGGAATATTGTGAAACACAAGGAAAAACAGAAACAAATAAAGGAGTGCAAACGGGGTATCAGTAATGTCTAGGGGGATTGTGACCACTGCACCTGGTTAAAGTTACCCTTATAGTTACCCCTATACCCCTATACCTGTTTTTGAAATATTTTTGAGATGTGTGTTAAGAGCTGTAAATCGCGCCTATAATATATATATATATACATATATATATACATATATATATATACATATATATATATACATATATATATATACATATACATATATACATATATATATATATACATATATATATATATATATATACATATATATATATACATATATATATATACATATATATATATATATATATATATATATATATATATATATATATATATATATATATACATATATATATATATGTATATATATACATATATATATATATATACATATATATATACATATATATATATATATATATATATATATATATATATGTGTATATATATATACATATACATATATATATATATATGTATATATATATATACATATATATATATATATATATTAATGTCATATAAAAGATACGAATATAAGATTTTAAAATCAACGAGACAAGGAGGCGCAATGCTGCTCTAAATTGTCTAGTATAATAAAAGAGAAAAATTCTAGAAAGAAATCTCAAAAAAAGGGGGGGGGTGGAGAAAAGCCAACAGGGAAATTTGAAAAGGCCTAGGGGGGGGTGACCCCTAGTTCCCCGGTTAAAAGTCGACTTTTATATTTGCATATATATATATATATATATATATATATATATATATATATATATATATATATATATATATGCATATATATATAAATATATATATATATATATATATATATATATATATATGTATATATATATATATATATACATATATATATATATATATATATATATATATATATATATATATATATATATATATATATATATATATATACATAGTGGTTAAAAAAAGATGGGCCAAACTTTGGTAGTAGTGTACAAGGTGGTAGTGTACACCAAACCAAGCATTTTTCGTCGTTTTGTACCGGGTCAGAAATGAAATGCAAAAACGCTACAGGGCGCTTACTCGTTGGGAAACGGTCTTAAAACGCGGTTTTTCGGTTGCTATTTTCTAGTTTAAGAAAACCACGCATGCAAATTTCATCCGGGGAAGAAGTAGACACCTTTTGCAAATTTTCGCAACACCAAATGTACGGCCCTACCAGTTATTGCAGTTATTGTAGCAGTTATTCGCAGCTCAAACTTTTGAGAAGATGGAGCCACACGATCGCTCGACCTGTAGAGTTTTGGCCGCTGCTGTCAAAGTGCGCGACACGCCTGGTCGTTTTCGAGAGAGTTCGTCAATCCCACCATCGCTGCTGTGAGACGAGCATTCAGGTTGGCGGTCGCTCTGTTGAGACAGTACTGTAACTTTTGTTCATTAAATGTCATTTTATAATTTCTAAGTCAGTCTTGTGATTTCACCATAACTCATCAGTTCCCCATTAAGCACCCACTGGCGTCTTTACGTTTTATTTCCGACACGGTAAGCAGTGATGAAAAATGTTACATATATATATATATATATATATATATATATATATATATATATATATATATATATATATATATATATATATATATATATATATATATATATATATATATATATATATATATATATTACAGCAGATAATCTGCAATCTAATGTACTGTCTGCTAATGTTAATTTGTTGTATAGCAGTTATTAAAGTTTACTAAGATTGATCACCGGAAAAATTATCGTTTCTGAGCTCAAGGCGCGTGGATGTCAACGATCAGTGAATGCGGACATTTCAGACTTGTTCTGTCAGAGTCACAAGGACAACAGTTCGTTAAATCACAGATAATATTAGTCCAGGAACAAATCAAATGGCCTTTCAGCGTACATCTTGCCGCAGTTTACATCATATCATATAAACTACATAAATAGAAGGAACAGGAATACTAATCGAAAGGTCATACTAATCTGCTCTCTCAATTTATAGTATCATATTAGAATACTATAGAGTAAATATTCAGCTTATAACTCACTTCTTTCTTCGTCTTTTGTTCACTTAGTGGTTTCTCGACCTTCTACTAGTTTTACATTTCATTCTTAAGTAATATTCTAAATAAAATTCGAGTAAGCTGATATCTTAAGATTTCCCAAAACTGTCGACAACTCAAATAGTTTGAAAAGAAGAACAGATACAAGCCAATCTCAAGGTATTCTAAATTTTACGTTGCCACCTGAAGCGCGATAGCTTTTTGGCAAATTGAGAAAATTTGGTAAATTATTTATTATTTTTCTTAATAGCATAGTATAATGTATAGGGAAAGTTTTGTGACGGGATCAAAACTTTGAATTATTTTAGACAGAAGAGCACGTTTCAAGCATCCTTGAATTCGAATCGAACATTTTGAGGTCATGTCAGTTTTGAGGAGGACGTTTTGAGGTCATGTCTGTTTTGGGCTGTTTTGAGGTGATGTGTGTGTATTGTTGTTGAGACCCAGACCGTCAGACCTACAAAATTTAGTAAATTATTTATTATTTTTCCTAATAGCATAGTATAATGTACAGGGAAAGTTTTGTGATGGGATCGAAACGTTGAATTATTTTAGACAGAAGAGCGCGTTTCAAGCATCCTTGAATTCGAATCGAACATTTTGAGGTCATGTCAGTTTTGAGGAGAAAGTTTTGAGGTCATGTGTATTTTGAGCTGTTTTGAGGTGATGTGTGTGTGTTGTTGTTGAGACCCAGACCGTCCGACCTACCAGAAAGGTGTAAGATAACAGTTTGGATGGCCGGAAAGAGCCACTCAATTTAGATCGGAACCCAGTGGGGGAGGCATCCACAGGGACCGTACCCTCCTTCCCTTACCACCAACCTCTCAGAAAGACTGACGGACCCACATGTTTAACGTGATCGTACTCCAAGTGAACACGGCGGCAGTTTTGGCAGCGGAGGGAATCGAACCCGGGCCTACCGACTGCAATTCTTGCGCGCTAACCACTGGGCTACCGCGCTCCTTGATGTGTGTGTATCTGTGTTTGTGGATACGATATTTCACAAACAAATTTTGAACGCTTCGAACGTAATTAGGCACGATTATTACGATCTGTGAATACTGGAATCCTATTGGTTTTAAAAGCCGTCAAACGTTCAGAAGACAACCCCCTCCTCAAGTTTTTGAATGAATTTTTAAAACATCATAAAAAAATTCCAGGCATTCAATAATGCAATATAAATAATTATTTTATACTTCATTTTTCAACTTAAAACGAATAACAGAAACTTTAAAACGCTTGCTTAAACCATTTTCGAGATATTGCACATTTTTCAAATAAATATTTCTAAAAGTTTATATAAAACTAAAGCGTAGTAAGTGTCATCAAATATGGTGCGCTTAGCGATAGATTTAGACTAATTAGTAAAAATACGCCAATTTGTGACTTTTTAATTTAGTACAGAATTAACGAAAATGTCGCCAATTGATGATTGGATGAATTAATAACTAATGGATGAATTAATAACTAACATATTTTAATATAATGTAGTGAATTGCTCAGCAGATGTTAACAATATTTCCAAATGTCCAAGCTATATTTGGGCTAAATATGTATAAGTCAATTTGGTAATTCAAAATAATGTTACATGTTGTCATCCAGAAAAATGTCAAGTAGTCGGTGTACTTTCAATGTTAAAATCATTGCACTGTGGAACTTATATATCATTATTTCACATTGAAAGTAATAAAGCTCTTCCATTATATACAGAAAGTCATGTTTTGCTCACACCAGTTATTTTTTACTCAATAAACTACAGAAAGATTTGTATGTTGTCCCCCTTTAATCTCTCGAAAATAACTTTAAATTTTACATTGGTAGTACCTACTGTCGGTATTGGTTTAGTTGAGTATGCTCAAGATGGTAAAAATGTTCTCAGTATGTTATTAACGATAATTTCCATCCTATGTTTGATAAAACTTTTCTTTTAATTAGCTGCAATATTTTACTGGATGATTGGTCTTTCTTCTTTATCTTTACCGTGAATATACTATTTATAATACGTATCCCGTTCAGACCCTTAGTTATACTGAGCGTCTCGTTCTCGACTCACTGCGTGTCAAACCTTTATATGATTTTCTAAAAATTTAGTTGATGTTTTATTTGGTTTTTTGAAGATATTCCTATTGGTTGCCATTTAATTTATGAACCTTTTCCCTTTTATTGTAATTTGTATGTCATGGTTAAATTATGTTTTAAATGCCTCGTATGTAAAAATGTAAAAAATGTAAATTTTATATGTAACTTTCGTCTGATGGTTAAGGCCTATGTTTAAGCACATGTTCGCCCCCTTATTTTTAATTCGTCACTGATGAACATAGTAATGCCCGAAAGCACTATGGCCGTGTGATTTTTGTACGTCGTGAACAGAAGATTTTAATAAAATACTTTTAATTGTGTCCACAATTTTGGGGTGGTTTTTCTTATTAAAGTACAAAAATAGACCTTCTTTTTTGGAATCCTTTTTTTTAAATTTGAATAAACGCTATTAAAAAGTAATTACGTCCCAATATTTTATGTAAGTAGCCAGGATCCACATATTTGTTCTCTTAATGCTTCATATGTACCTCATAAAATATACCTAATACCAATTTTTACTTTCCTTATATACATAATGTATAAGGAAAGTATTGTGACGGGGTAGAAAATTTGACGGGGTTGAAAATTTGAATGAATTTTCGACGGGAAAGCATGTTTCAAGCATCCCTGATCACGAATCAAACATTTTTGAGGTGATGTCTGTGTCTGTGTGTGTGTGTGTGTGTGTGTGTGTGTGTGTGTGTGTGTGTGTGTATGTGTGTCAGTGAGTCTCTGGAGACTATATCTCACAAACGTATGGAGCGATTAGAATGAAATTTGGTACAAAAATCACAATCCGTGAATACTGGAATCCTATTGTTTTTAAACGTAATCGACTGTTCAGAACCCCCCCCCCCTAAATTTTCGAGTGAAATTTTGAAAAAATCATCAAAAAATCCAAATCATTAATAAAGTTACACAAACAGACATTTTTAATGTAATTTTTCCTTAGAAAAAATTGCCATAATCTTTAGAACGCTAGCATGAACTGTTCTCGAGATATTGCACATTTTTCAAATAAATTTATCAAAAAATCCCATAAATTAAAAAAAATATTAACTGTTGCTAAACATGTTCACTTTTCACATGTAATATCATGCGATAAATTTGGTGACATCATTCTCGTGGATCTAGCTCATTCCTTTCTTGAGAAAAGATACTTTGAGTAATAGTTTTGTTTCTTGACGCCAATAGTCGTTTAGCTGCTATAAGAATAACTTATTTCTCTGTCCATAACGCATTTTGGCGACAAATTTGGCGGAATGTCGCCAACTTGGTGACTTTGTGAAATGTTGCCAAATCAACGAAAATCTCGTCAAATGGATAAAAATGACGCTAAATCAATGAAAATGACGACAAATTGTCGAAAATTCAATATCTTGGAAAGAATAAGTATGTACTATAAGAAAAATCTATTTTTTTTTTTTTACTGTAAATCTAGTAAATTCATTGCGTTATATAAGGAAAGTCATGTGTTGTCCACATCAGATTTTTTTTTTTTCAAAATCAAGGTTATGTAATTTTCAACCCGCAATTCTTTGACCAATTCTTTCACTTTCATTAAACCCCTTCATATTTTTTAATTCCACTTACAGCTGGAGACATAACTACGAGCGCACAAAAATGGCTGATGGTTTATGATTGCCATTTCGTTTGCGATACAGAGTAAGTTTTATTTTATTTCCACATTTTCCCAGAAAACGTAGCAGATGGCACTCCTTCGAACTCGGTGGAGCTAAAATTAAAAAATAACCCAAGTGTTCTTTCTCAATCCTTATTTGTTTCTGCTGCCTTCAAAATTTAAGTTAACTCAACTCTAAAGTGGGTTTGAAGTGCAAAAAGAAATAACAGAGCCCCAAACTTTCTTTTATTTAAAAACATTCTAATATTATCTAGAACTCTGCTTCTGTTTCTTTCTTTGGCTAAGTAGAAGAATCTAGATTAAATTTTCTTGTACTAATTATTTCCTCGCATTCAGAAAAAAAAAAGAACTTTGATCTTTTATTTAGAACTTAGAATGTCATATGACTCAGAACATATTTAATTAATTTGCTCAAGCAAACTCAGTTTGTTTGAAAGTACGCTAAACAAAAGACAAATAAGTAAAAAATAAAAAAAAATGAAAGTCTAGAAAAGGACTGGCATAATGTTTTGTTTGAAATGTTTAGTATTTCTTAGACTTCGATTTAACGAACTTCAAATTAAAAAGATAATATTTAAAGTCGGATGATTTGTATGCATTTGTTCGTTTTGAAAAAAATTCAATTGTTCAGCACTTGTCATATTTATGTTTTGAAAATTTGAATTTAAAATCTTCTATGAAAAAGGTGAAATTTCAGTTCGCACTTCTAAGTTAAATATTTCTTAAACAACCACATACATTTTAATGCATCTTTTGTTTCAGGTAATGAGACTGAGCCCAGGAAATTCTTATGTAAGTTTTGTCACCCTACAGTGAAGTCCGGAATAACGAGGAATAAAAATATTTCTATCGACCTTTCGTTATCGGTTAAAACTCAACGACTTAATGGGTTTACAAACCATAGAATAATTCCGTTATTACTCCCTCCCTGGGAAAGAGCCCTTTTTACTTTTTGTCGAAATTTAAAATTCTAAAAAATGTCGTGAAATACTCCCTCTCCGTAACATCTGAAAAATGGGTAAAGAAAAAAAAATTATCCTTCACCTTATTTTATCCTCCAAAGTGGGTATTTTATATATTTTGTTCCTTTTAGCAGAAAATTTCGAAAGCATCCCCTCCTACATACTCCATGATTTTCCATTGCATTTTAAGAGGCAAATCGACTGAATTCTACTTGTTTCTTTTAAGCAGAATTCGACGGAATTCTACTTTTTTCATTTAAGTAGATTTCGACGGAATTCTACTTGTTTTGTTTTGTTTTAATTCCCAGTAAGTCTCTCCCTCCCTTTTGAATTTTCCATTGCGTTTGAGTCTTCGAATCGAGGCAATTCTTCAGCACTTGCAAAAACGTTTGTTGCGTGTTCGGGGATGCTTGACAGTGCTCTCCCATCGAAAACTCGACTTCGAATTTTTGAACCCGTCACAATACTTTCCTTAGGCATTATACCATGTACAGGGTGCCCATTTGTAACCGTTACATCCCCCTTAACTTCTAAACGGTGACAGCTTAGGCCATGAAGTTGGTGTCTAGGTAAAGTAAAAAGGCTATGCGCTACTTGATGAGACAATTTACAACGCCATCTCAAGGTCTCAAGGACGGGGTTAGTGGAGTACCCAGGAGAGGAAATGCTTCCTCCCTTTAAACTCCAGAAGAAAAGGAAAAAAGAAATGAAAAGGAAGTAGTAACGTGTAATTTAAGCAACTAAAAGGTAGCTGAGAACTAAGAGATGTACAACGCCATCTATCGTCAAATTTTGGAATTAGCGGTCGTATCTCGTAAACGGTGAAAGATACGTGAAAAAAGTTAAATATAAAGTTGTAGAGCAGTCTCGATTTAGTACGAAAAGATACCTTGCGCACATTAATACTCAAAACAGAATGCAAAAAATGAACATTTGTTTGAATGTGTAGCGAAGCGAGAACAGACCACCTTACGGATTAAATACGAACCTGTGTTGTGGCGCAGGGGAAACGCACGTGATTCGCATTCATGAGGACCATGGTTCTGTCCCCACCGATTGCGTGTTTTACTGAATGTCTCTAAAAACCATGAAAACTTTCTGCTGATCTTGCAAAATCGTCTCTGCAACACACAGCTCAACTCAACCATGTCTGGTATAAAAATGACATGGATCTCATGTATTATGCAAATGAGGATGGAACGTCATACCTGTTCACCAGATACTATTACTATTAAAAGGATGTTTCTGCTGGGTTGTACGTTAAAGCGGAGAGTTATGGCAAAATTTGGCAGTAACGAGTATTGCGAGATGTTGTTAATATACGGTGAATGTGGGCGTAAGGCAAAATCAGCTGCAAGGTTGTATCGTGAACGTTTCCCTCAAGGTCCGCATCCTACACGGCAGACTATCTTAAAAGTTGTAAAACGTTTAAGGGAGACGGGCTGCGTGACCAGCCGACCTCGAATTCGTACGCCTCGTAATGTAGGACGCAAAGTGCAACCTGAATATGTGCTAGCATACGCTCTCGCCCATCCTCAAAGCAGCACAAGAATGATCAGTGAAAATTGTGGCCTCTCAAAAAGCCGCTTCTGGAAAATCCTGAATGTATCAGGTGCTCATCTATACCGTTCCACACCTGTGCAAGGATTGCTGCCAAGAGATGCTGAGACATGTTACACGTGGTGCAACTTTGTAATGAATAACTTAGAGGTCCACCCAACATTCCTAGCAGACATAATATGGACGGATGAGGCATGTTTTTCGAAGAACAGATTATTTAATAGACAGAACGTTCATACCTGGTCGCTGGAAAATCCGAGATATGCCGTCGAAGTTCGACATCAACAACTCTGGTCGATTAATGTTTGGTGCGGAATTTTTAATGACAGGCTCATTGGACCAGTATTTTACGAGGGCACTTGGTACTTGCAGCGGTACTTGCAGGATGTTATAACCGACTTTGTTGTGAATCTACCGTTCCACCAACTTCTAAATGTATGATTCCAACATGACGGCGCACCTCCGCATAAGATTTCAAACGCTCAGCTGTGCAGAATAGAGACATTCCAGAATCAAGTAATCGGGTATGGTGGTTCCGTCGAGTGGCCCCCGCGCTCACCTGACTTGACCCCATTGGACTTCTTCTTATGGGGACACATAAAAGGGCAGGTGTATGCGATCGCTCCGCCAACATTGCAGGATCTTTGACGACGCATTACTGATGCTTGTGCTTCCGTAACACCTGCCATGTTGCACAATGTGCAGCTAGAAATCCAGTCCAGAGTACAAATGTGTATAGTGGCTAACGGAGAGCATTTTGAGCAATATACTATTATAAATAAATGATCCTGAAAACAGGGAAGTGTCTCAGTTTCTTTCTTCCACTCTTTATGACATGCCAATTTTCGAAATCGTGACCAAACAAATGTTCTTTTTTTGCATTCTGTTTTGAGTATTAATGTGCACAAGGTATCTTTTCGTACTAAATCACGAGTGCTCTATAACTTTCTAATTGACTTTTTTCACGTATCTTTCACTGTTTACGAGATAGGACCGCTGATTCCAAAATTTGCCGATAGATGGCGGTGTAAGTTGTCTCATCGAGTAGCGCATAGTCTTTTTACTATACCTAGACACCAACTTTATGGCCTAAGATGTCACCGTTTAGAAGTTAAGGCGGGTGTAACGGATATAAGTGGGCACCCTGTATATAAGGAAAGTAAAAACGTTTTACATTTTCTGCGGCTTTGAGTTCCCTCATACCTCTTTGTGTATTCTTTTAATTTTCTAATGCATTTCTAGAGCTGCAAAAACAGGATCTACTAATAAGAAAGCGGATACGCGCTATCGATTGCAGCTCTTCTAGCGGCGAATTGAGGAAGTTAGATTTCCTACGTCGAAAACAACGCATGATAGACAAAACTGTTTAGTTAAGAAGTTCAATTTATTGCGGTGATCCAAGCGGTTTGCAATAAATGAAATACAATAATTGTCTCCTTTTTTTCACATCATTTTTTATCGTCTGTGTACACAATAGATGTACACAGACGATAAAAAATGATGTGAAAAAAAAGAGATAGTTATTGTATTTCATTTATTGGTCATTTTAAAATAGCATTTACTTTTTACTGCAAAATTAGTTCTTCCAAATAAATTAAAATTACATTATTACATGGATTATTATTTTCCCATGCGTATTTCTAGCTATTTATTTCATGAGTTCTCCAGAATAACGAGACATTTGCAAAATTACTGCTTTTAGTTGACTTCATCCTTTATCCTTTATTTGGCCATCATCGAATTATTATTACTTATAAACAGCAATGAATGCAAAGTTCTGGGAAGTGTTATTATGCAACGGATTTGGATTCAGTTCTTTACAATGCAATACTGAAATTTAAAGAAAGAATTTTTCTTTCATTATCATTGCTTCTTACATTTTTCAGTGTTTTCAAATATGTATATTTCCACTGTTAAGACTGCTCGAAATAATACTGTACCCACAACATCTTAGAATTGCCATTTATATTCAGTGCCTGATTACCGCATGGGCCTCCGGGGTCGTGGCCCTGGGCCCCTAAATTTTGTATGTGAATAATTTTAAGCAGATATAATTTTAACTTAAGAAAAATAATTATTCATAAAGTAAATCTTCTTAAAATTAAAATATAAAACTAAAATTACGAAAATAATTTAATATTTTTAAATATTATTCACTCTACTAATTTTTAATGTAATGCTTTGAAGTAAAAATAATGGAAGTCTGCATGTATACTAGAGCCTTCGCATAGATCCCGGGACCCCATATTCGGCATATGATGGTATTTTGTGTGTCGTGAGAGTTTGGGGCCCCAAAATACCACCATGCCCTGGACCCCTCTTTGGCTTAATCGAATCCTGACTATAGAGCAATTTTTAAAATTCATATGCGTAGTTAGAATCTAGAAAGTGGGAAGGTTGAATGGTTGAGGTTACAGTGCTTGATTTTTTGTTAAAATATAGATCATATGTTGTAATTATTTAGCCAATAGAGGCTACGACCTTCCAGTCTAAGCCACTAATTACATCATATTTACCCTCTTTAAAGATGAACAACAATTGATACACAGGTTTGTGATAAGTTTTTAATGGTTCAAAATCTGTATTTCGGACCAAACTGCTCTTTGTCGTCTCATAAAATATAGATCAATTATGTTGTAGAATTGTTATGAATTAATTAAAAGTTTTGATACACTTTCTTGGACAGTTTCAGGTTTCAAGTCTTTTGGGAGACATTGCAAGATCCTAAATTTTTCATTCCAATATTGAATACATATTAAGGCTTTATTGATAATATTAAATAAGCAATTTCTACATTTATGTCCAAAGTTTCAAGTTTTAAAAAGCAAAAACAATTCAAAACGTACTTAGAAAAAAGCAGTTACTGAATCTTTAATTAAAACAAACTTTTGGAAGTGTCTTCCTTCCTTTTTTATCTTTGTCAAACAAAATATTTAAAGAATTTTATCGAAAGAATCTTTAGATATTTTTTGTTTACAAATGGTATCTTTATTATGTCGCTTAGCAACCGACTGTAAATGAGCAAAGTCTTTTCAGATTGATGGCATTCATTAAAAATTTACTTGAAAGGACCAGCTACGGATTCTTTTTTCATTTTTTAAAAACTATAGATTTTCTTTAATGATGAAATCTTGAATGCGGATTAAAATTGATACTTCTATTATATATTTCGAAGTTACTAACCACTTTCGGTGATCTGTCCTGTCGATAAAAGGAAGCCCTCTTAATACGCAATAGCTTTCTTGCAGTAAACATGAAATGTTAAACTTTTTTGCAGTTTTACATGGAATTAAAAAATAATAATAATTTAATTTATATGCCATATAAAGCAGAATGAAAAGCTTCTTGTTTTTTAAATCAGGAAATCAACTCGAAAAGTTATGCCGACTGTTTTAGCTCCAATGTGTGTGTGGCGTTCGTAGTCAACCTACCCTGTCTAATAAAACCTCTTAATTTGCTATATCTCCCTTGCAGAGTCTGTCAATTGTGCATAAGTGTGCAATTCACGTATGCAACCGGGTACGCACGCTTCTCAGACTGCCTTTGATTCGCTACTGATTTAATTTTACAAGATTTTGCTACATGTTACATAAAATTTCTAAAAAAAAAAATCTGATGTGAGCAACACATAACTTTTCTTATATAATGCAATGAATTTACTACTTACAGTAAAAAAATAGGTTTTCCTTATAGAAGATACTTATATTCTTTCCATGATATTGCATTTTCGACAATTAGTCGTCATTTTCATTGATTTAGCGTCATTTTTATCCATTTGGCGATATTTTCGTTAATTTGGCAGCATTTCAAAAAGTCGCCAAGTTCGCGACATTCCGCCAAATTCGTCGCCAAAATCTCGCCAAGCGTTATGGACGGAGAAATAGGTTACTAGTATAGCAGATAAATGACTATTGGCCTTCAAATGCAAAAGTATTACTCAAAGTACCTTTTCTTATGAATGGAACGAGCTAGATCCACGAGAATGATGTCACCCAATTTATCGCATGATATTACATATGAAAGGAGAACATGTTTCTCAAAAGTTAATATTTTTTTTTAATTTACGGGATTTTTTGATAAATTTATTTGAAAAATGTGCAATATCTCGAGAATGATTCATGTTAGCGTTCTAAAGTTTGTGGCAATCGTTTTCTAAGGAAAAATTACATAAGAAATGTCTATTTGCGTAACTTTATTAAAGGTTTTGATTTTTTGATGATTTTTTCAAAATTTTAAGGGGGTTCTGAACATTCGATTGCGTTTAAAAACAATAGTCTTCCAGTATTCACAGATTGTGAATTTTGTACCAAATTTCAATCGAATCGCTGAATTAGTTCATGAGATAATCGTCTCCACAGACTCACTGACACACACACACACACACACACACACATATGTTCACACACACACACACACACACTACTTTCACACACACACATAAACTTTCACACACACACACACACACACACATACATACTTTCACACACACACACACAGACATCACCTCAAAAATGTTTGATTCGTGATCAGTGATACTTAACACATGCTCTCCCGTCGAAAACTCGAATTCGAATTTTCGACCCCGTCACAATACTTTCCTTATACATTATGTATATAAGGAAAGTAACAATTTAATTTACATGTCATAAAAAGTACGATGAAAAACTCTTCTTATAAATCAACAAATCGACTCAAAAAGTTATGTCGGCTGTTTTAGCTCCACTGGCTCTCATAGTCAACCTATTCTGTCAATAAAAACCTCTCTTAATTTGCAATATCTTCCTAGCAGTATCTGGCAACTGCCATAAGTCTGCAATTCGCGTATACGACCAGATACGCACGCTCCTCAGACCCGCCGTTGATCTGCTGCTGATTTAATTTTACTTGATTTTGCTACGTTTTACATGAAATTTCTAAAAACATAATTTAATTTACATGTCATAAAAAATAGAATGAAAAACTCCCCGATTTTTAAATCAGTAAATCGATTTGAAAAATTATGTGCACGGTTTCAGCACCAATGACTTGCATTGTCAATGAATGTATTTCAAAGTAAATTATAAAATATTTTCTCTATTTATTTATTTGCTGTTTACTATATTTTTATCTTTTATTTTCAGGTGCATCAGTAGTATATTTCTCTTGGAATATCTGCTTGGAATACCTGTATCTATTTTATTTTGTAATATGACTTATATTTAAATTCGCTCTAGTAAATGATGATATGGTTTAAAATCAATAATGGTAAGTGGATACATGTAACGGTATTTTTTATCTTTACAGAACTCATTGTTTTTAAATGGTTTTGAGTTTATGCAATTTTAGAATGAAACTAATACTCATTTTGGAAATTGTCTGTTATGTAACTTGGCCTATGAACTTGAGAAAATACCAATACAAAACTGTAACATAAATTGCCCAGTCACGATCCTCGCATGTTAAATGACTCTTGTAAAATCTCTGTAAAAGTTCGAGGTATATTTCCAGCTATCATCATGCAGTGGACAAGCATGCTCGTGTCCGTATTATACATTTCATAATGTTTTTCTTGGCTTCTTAATTATTTGAAAACAATGTATATATATATATATATATACATAATAAATAGAACAAGAAAAATGAAGAATGACATTGTATCAAAATTTCGCCGGGGGGGGGGGGATTGTGACCCCCACTTCCCGGTTTAGCCAGCTTTATGTCATGACGACACTCCCGGAAGCGGATACAATGTCGCCAACCAATTACATATACTTTCAGTAAATTGCGTTAGTTGAGATAAAAGTTATATTGATAAATATATATATATATATATATACATATACTATATATATATATATATATATATATATATATTAGAAAAATATCTAAAAATAAGATATACAAAAAACACAATCATAACACTTCATAACATTAAGGCGCATTGCCACTCTTTCATGTTTAGCAGGTATATAAAAGTAAATACATCATCAAATTGAAAAAGGGGGGGAGGTACAAAGGAAAGGGGGAAAAGAAAGGAGAGTGTTTACAGGAACGACAGAAAAAAGGCCGGGGGGGAAAGTGACCCCCCGTTCCCGGTTAAAGTACTTTTACTCTAGAAACACTCCCGGTGCCTCTGTCTTCCCGAAGCACTCCTCCGTCCGATGAAATCTATGAAACATCCCGAAGTATATAGACCATGAAGCAAAAAAGGGGGGCTTGAGATTGGAATAAACCTAACCTAATTACTCAACAGAATTCCTGAAGTCCACAAGCCATGCCGCACAACCTTATCTCACCGACCTGCTATCATCAAATAAAATTGTTTGTCTTTCTGTCAAATATCAAGTCTACATAGTGCCTTAGATAACGATGTGGGTAATTGCTTTTTGCTGCTTCCCTGAGTAATTTATTGACGCTGTGTTGCTGTTCTTCTTTTTCAGTGTTGAGACGTCTATATCGATTTAGATGATTTATTATAACATTCCTGAAAATACCACTGCTCAAATTAGATTTCCAATCTATAATGTAATTAATGTTGAAATCAAAATTATCCCTCTTGTCATAAACTTTAAAACATATCTTGTTTTTTTCATTGTAGTAAATACTGATATCCAGAAAATCAACAGTTCCTGGATTTGTATATTTAGTTTCCAAAAGTTCCAGGCACTTAGGGTAAAACCCAAACTCAAAATGATCTTGTTGATTTTTATATCCAATAATCACATCGTCAACAAAGCGGTAGTATGGCATTTCATTGACTAAATATGTGCCTTGTTCATACTTGTTCAGGTAAATATCTGCAAGTACCGAAGAGCAACCCCCCCCCCCATTGGGATGCCTTGCACCTGACGATAAAAACCTATACCGTTGTGCAGTATGTTTTCAAACAAAACAATATTTATCAGCATTTTATATTGGTAGAGGGAGATGGTAGAGTGGAGATTGTGATGCTCATGAAGCTCCAATAAAATTTCGGATAAATCTTTTAAATTTACATGATTAAAAAGGTCTTTAAAATCAAAGCATCTGAAAAACATTTTATCCTTTATTCTGCTTAATTTGTCAATAAGTTCAAAAGAATTTGACACCATACAGGTCCCTTCCTTTTTGATTTCTTTTAGTAATGGAGTCAGAATAGAAAGTAACTTAATATTAGCTATAGTAAGGTACGATCCGCATCCAACTGTCACAAGTCTAAATTTGATCGGATTTTTATGCATTTTTGGGATTAGTACAAGATAAGGAAATCTTACAGATTTCAAATCATGTCCTATACGTTTATAAAGTGCTGTGATTCGGTTTTCCATGGCTTTATCGGTGGCTTTATCGACCTTTATTGCTTCATGGTCTATATACTTCGGGATGTTTCATAGATTTCATCGGACGGAGGAGTGCTTCGGGAAGACAGAGGCACCGGGAGTGTTTCCAGAGTAAAAGTACTTTAACCGGGAACGGGGGGTCACTATCCCCCCCCGGCCTTTTTTCTGTCGTTCCTGTAAACACCCTCCTTTCTTTTCCCCCTTTCCTTTGTACCTCCCCCCCTTCTCAATTTGATGATGTATTTACTTTTATATATATATATATATATATATATATATATATATATACAGAGTGTATATAAACAGATGGTCAGAAATGTAAGGAGTTATAGAACTCACCAAAACAAACAACTATCACAATACAATGAGGGGTCGGAAAGCAACCGGTGAACCGCTAGAGGACGCTTTCTCTAGAATGGATGAAACGTCGTGTCAAAATGGAGAACACAGTAAATCCGCATGCTACACGTTCCAGACGCCACCAGCAAAGGTTCTCCGTGAATGTGTAGCCAAGGATAATTCACGACAATTAATTGGCCCGTGTTACTAGACCGCCTAGACGGACAGAAGTACCTCACTTTCCTCCAGCAGGTGCTGCCAGATTTACTACGTGTTGTACCAGAGCAAATCACCGAGTGATTATGTGGTTGCCGCACGAAGGAGATCCAGCATATTACACCAGGATTGTGGGTAAAATGCCTGGACATTGCTTTTTCGAACAGATGGATTGGTCGTGGTGATTCCGTCGATTGGGCTCCCGATCTGTCCTGCTTGGGTTTTTCCTCTGGGGACAGCTGAAAAGCGCCGTTTATAAGACGCCCATCGAGGCAACAGAGGACGTCTGTCTCACAGTTGGTGGTCGTTCATTTGTGCATTTGTTCCAGACCTTTTGTCAACAAATTTGCATTATTCGTCTTCACTGTATTCGTCTTCACTTCACTCCATTTTGAAGCGACGTTTCATCCACTCCCAGACAAAGCGTCCTCTCGTGGCTCGCCGGTTGCATTCCGACCTCACAGTGTATTGTGAAAGTTGTTTGTTTTGGTGAGTTCTATAACCCCCTTACATTTCTGACCATCAGTTTATATACACCCTGTATATATATATATATATATATATATATATATATATATATATATATATATATATATATATATATATATATATATATATATATATATATATATATATATATATATATATATATATATATATATATAAGTATATATATATATATATATATATTATATATATATATATGTATATATATATATATATATATATATATATATATATATATATATATATATACATATATATATATATATATATATATATATATATGTATATATATATCTATCTATATATATATATATATATATATACATATATATATATACATATATATATATATATATATATATATATATGTATATATATATATTATATATATCTATATATATATATATATAGATATATATATATACATATATATATATACATATATATATATATATATATATATATATATATATGTATATATATATATTATATATATATATATATATATATATATATACGCTTGTTATGTTACTCTCCGAAATTTCGTTTAAATTCTTTACGATATTAGTTATAATTTGAAATTCGTACCTGACAAAATAATTTTTGAAGGGGCTTATATTGGGAATTTTAATTAAAATTCGTGATGTAAATTTTATTCATAACCTAGTGTCCGGTCTATTATTATTATGAATTGGGATAATTATAGATCGACAAACATTGACCAATTAAGCGTTATAGACGATTTGAAAGAATACCATACCTACTCTCAATCTAAATCATATTCCTTCAATAGATGCAATAATCTTAGGTGCAAAACTTGTCCTTATGCTGACCCATCACAAATTAATAATAATTCCACTTCACAAAAATTCTGCAATGTTTTTAATTGCATATACAAACTTAATTGTTCTATTTGTAACATATCCTATATTGGCCAAACCAGCAACCCTTTACATCTGAGAATGAATGTCCACAGGGATCATATTAAAAAATTTGACCGTAAAGTCTTTAATAATCTCCCTACTAAAAATCGATTTGAATATCAGTACTTTGCTACACACTGATTTACTTATGTATCCCTTCATATTTTAGATATTAAAATTTCACTCACTGACAGATTAGTATTTGAAAAGTATTACATTAAAAAATATAAAACTCTCTTCCCCTATGGCTTAAATCAAGTTTATAATAATAATAATATAGTTAACAATAGTTTTGAATACAATTCTAATAAATCTTCAGTATATAAATATCTTTTTCAATATTCAATGTCATCAACTCCTAGTAAAAAGTGATATAAGCGTGGCAAAGGAAAAAGTAACTAAAGTAAAACTACAAGTTAACTTAAGTTAACAATGCAGACATTTTGAAACTACAATATAATTATTCTCAAACTTTCAATTTTCTACCTGTTAGTTTTCTACCTGACTCATGAGAATTTTAAACATTTATTTTATGATTTTCTTATTTCACGTACAAATTTCTTAAATTACCACCTTCTCCATTCACCAAATCCACATACTAAAATAGCTTACTGTGTAATTTCTTTTAAACACCCTATTCTTAATTCTCTTAACTTCAATAATTTATTTGCAAAACATCAGCACTTGTTACCAGTAAATGATATCAAAATACAAAAATCATTCAAATATAATTTACCAATAGGTAGAACTATTTACAATTACAATGAAGTTTCCAGGACAGTAATCTCCGATGATCTTACATCATGTGTATGCAGCAATCAAAATCTTGCCCCTTATGTCAACTCCAGTCCCTTATGTCGGATCTCAGTATAGTTCAGGATGATATACTTAGGGATATTATGAATAAAGGGTCTAAATTTTGCATTCCATTCTGCCATCACCCTAAACAACTTCTTCAGTCTCTATCATTTGATTTTGATAAATTCATATATCAACTTGCTTGTTCACATTCTATTCCTATTGAAGCATTCAATCTATGGAAGTATACTACCTTACATCTACTTAAAAATGTTATTATAAACATTAAATTATCGAAGCCTAGGTATCCTTATAAACAACTCCTATCTGCTATCAAAGAACTACAACAACATTTTGTCATAACTTATGTAGATAAAGCTTCTAATAATTATGCCATCATTTGTAAAAAATATTATGTTTCTCTGTTACAGAATTACTTAAAAAATAATCAAATTTTTAAACCCATTAATAATCAGTCTATCAAAATCAAAACTAAAATGCTAAAATTATATACACAATTAAATATTAATTGTAAGTTTTTTTAAATTTCCTTATGTGACTTTAGTTCCTAAATTCCATAAATCACCTCTCAGTTTTAGAACAGCCACTTGTGGACATAATACCTTTACCACTACAGCTATTAAGTATTTGCTTAAGAGTTTAAATAGAATTAATGAATCTCTTAAATTTAGGAATTCAGGATATTTCATTTTAAACAATAGTTTTGATTTAGTAAATCACCTTAGCAAGCTTCCACACATTCTTGGTTTCCATACCTTTGATTTTAAAGACCAATTTAATAATATTGTCATTAAAGATTTATATAAAGTTATTATATCTCTTTATCATGACTATCTATTTTCCAATAATGTTGCATTTAATGTCAAAAACTTTCCTATGCTCTTGCACTTTGTGTTATACAACAATTATATTATCCAAGGTGATAACATTTATTTACAAACATCTGGTGTACCACAAGGTGGCTGTAGTACTCGCTAACTTATATCTTTATTATTATGAATCTCATTTTAACTCTAATTCATATATTATATATAGATATGTTGACGACTTAATTTGTATTATCATTGATGATTCCTATCCAATTAATATTGATTTTTACCCATCTAACCTAGAATTAATTCCTAATGAGCCTAGCGTTAGTCAAACTGTAAACTTTTTTGACCTAAATATAGATACCCTCAATAATTATGTAATCACCAATCTATATGATAAAAAAGATTCTTACAACTTCACTATCATAAAGCAGCTATCATATCAATCTTGTAATTCTATTCAATTGTTTAGAAACATCATTTTAAACCAGCTATTTCGAATACATCGACTTTCTGATCCTCGGTTTCACTTTCTTCACATCAATAATCTTAAACGCATTTGTCAAAATTACCAATATCCGGAAGTATTTGTAAATAATATTATTAATAATTTCAAATATACCACGTAATAATTTTACACATGCATTATTTATCTTTGATTGGATAACTCAATTTTGAGAATTCACCCATTCTTATCACCTAACTTACCACTTGGCCTGAGTCTCATACTGTTTATTATTTTCGAATTACTATTTTCCACTTGTCCAGAGTCCTATACTGATTACTATTTTTGAAAGTCTTCATACATTTTATGTATCGTTCAAATGCATTCATTCCGGTGCCCACTCGCATTGATGAAGTGAGGTGAAATGCTCAGTCGCTTCTTCTACTTACACGTGGTAACAATGCTTGTGAGTTCATATTTCTGTTCGAGGAGGTATTATTTTCTGATTTGTAATTCAATTGACTTATTTTTCTCCTTCCACTAGCCAGTAGACAGTTCCAATGGTGGCTATAGTTAAATACTATCGCCATTGTCAGAAAATGGCTTTTCTTCCGGTTTTAATTCGAATTGTATGGCTGTCCTGATGAGAATGCAATTTCGAACTAACCGCCCATATTTTGTGTAGTTTCAATTGATTGTTCTCTATATCTTAATCTTTTATCTTGAGCTAATTATTATTGCCTTTTCTCATTTTTGCCGTGTTTTCTTTTTTATTTTTATTTTTATTTATATACTTTTAGTTGTGAATTTTGTATCCTTATATTCTTCTCATCCCCCTTTCCTTTGTAGTGATATGTTACCCTCTATCTTTATCCTTAGCCTTGGTCTATAGTTACTCATTTGTAACAGATATGCTAGAGATGATTTTTTTTGTACATACAGTAGTTTATGCATAATTTACGATTAAAATCTTTCATTTTATATATATATATATATATATATATATATATATATATATATATATATATATATATATATATATATATATATATTATAGAGAGATAGATAGATATTTCTTTCATTGTTCCTTTTTGAAAATCTGTATATGTAAAATATGATTTTTTTTTTCAATTTTCGACTCTTCAGAACCGTTCTGATGCCATTTCCTTCACAGTTTACCCTACCCCGCGTCCTAAGAAGTTTCACATCGAAAAATATAAGCATTCTTGCGTCATCAATACGAAATTTTTCATCCCATCCAAAATAAACTTATCTTGCTTCTTCCCTTCTCCTTCACATCCGCAACGTCATTACGGCGAGACGCTATCACGTTATGACGCTCCAAGATGAACGGGCCCATCTCCTCTCCCATGCATCAAAAGAATTGTCCCAGAGACACTATCACATCCCAGGGATCTTGACGAAGACGAATCATTCCCGTCAAGCCCCCCTGTCGCCCCTCCTGTTTCAAAGTATCGCTCCGACAATTCTGTAAGACAATAGGTCACGAAATACGAAGATCCCGTTATAGGTTATTTTTAGTGCGCTATGGAAATGGTTGGGGGATCCTATATGATGAGGAAACCGTTTATTATGTGCGCTGTTTAAAATAGACGGCGAGTTGAGTTGCAAAAAAAGAAAAGCACGGGTAATGGTCTGAATCGGAGTGAAATAAGCTGGAAAATGTGTAATAAAATGCCTTGTTGAATCCCAAGTCGTTCTGTGTTAGAATGGTTGTCTTGTTTGGGAATAAAGTGTATCGGGCTAATTAGTTGGATCGTCTGTAGTTTTATAAGATAAGTGTAAATTCTTTTGGAAATTTAATAAACCGCTGGATGAACCATCAAGTAAAAAACAAAATTCAAAATGAGTAAGTGGCTGCATATTGAAGTATTGGACAAAATGTAAAATTATAAAAATATTAGCAGGTGTTTAGAATGTACATCTTCATGGGGTTCTTAGAAAGGTTCTTAAAAAAATATGTTTTTCTCCTACCGCTTATTCCATTTTCTCCATGAATATAGTCCGTAACCTCTGGTGTGTTTAGTGTTTTAAAATGTTTCCTGTTATTTTTTGCAGAGCATAGAGGCTGAGAATATGTGTTTGCGTCTTTATATTCAATTCGATAAAATAATTAGAAGTATTTATAACTAAAAACTCCCCGTTGTCGGGGAGTTAAAGCAAGGTAGTTTTATTTAAAGTGACAAAATAAATAAATTTTATTCGAATAAATAATAATGCAAATTGCATGCCACAATTTGAATCTTATTTTCAGCAATTTCAAAACAATTAACCCAATTTAAATATTGGCTACCGCAATACAAGCGCCCACTAATTAAATAATACAGATACAGATATCACCATTTATACAAATCTCGAAAAACTCAAAACCTCAAAGAATCTTAACCAGGATATTTCCGGAGACCGGAAGGGAGAAGGTTAACATCTCACTCTCCCCTCTGCAAAATGAGTCTGTCCCTTCCGCCGTACGTGGGAGTGGTAGAACCTTCAACTTTATTTCTCACCACAATTGGGTGAGTTCACTCCGTCGACTGCTAAGTTCATTAAAAAAAATCAAAGACTAAAAAAATGAAAGACATGGCTGTGTAAAAAATGTATAATTAATCAACGGATGGGTTTATGAAAATATTTTTTTTTTACCTGGAGTAGTCTGTGATATATTCGACAGCTGCTGTTAAAATATAAATATTGCATGGTATGTCAAATTTTGTATAACGCAATATAAAATTCTAAAAGGTTAAAAAAGCACGAAAAGTATATATGATTCAAAATTTCATTAAAATATGTTTATTCATCATATGGACTCTGTTCATAGTTCGTTTGGAAGATAATTTTTCTATATTTCCGTTGATGTCAAGATAGGAAGCCTGTGCTAAGAAATCGATTTGTGTAAATATCGGACTAAATCGGCTAAAACATAAAATAACTAAAAAACTTATTCGAAATTAAAAAAATAATGCCGAGATGCATCTATTCGGGTCCTGAAGTACCACATGTCATTGCCTTACGACACTTAGATGTCCAGAAACAGACTGCACAGACAGACAGACAGAAAAACACACTAACGACTTCCTTTATTATGTAAGATATTTTTGAGAAATGAACACATTATTTTTTGATAAATATAAAAATTACTTCTATTTTACATATTTTTTTAAATACATAAGCATTTCTCTTTTTAGCATCTATGTTAGGCAAAAAAAAAAAAAATCCAAAAAATCCTAGAAATTAAACAAACTAGAATTTAGGGACTATTTTCTGTAGGTTAACATGGGGAAGTTGAAACAGTCGGCGGGAGGAAACTTTGTAGGAAAATATCCGTGAGTGTACATATCAGGTCTGTATATAATCAAATGACCATGATCAATCAAATAAAAGTGATTTCAACATATCTAGCAGAGAATTAAAAAAATAGGATATGGCTCTCAACAAAGCGAGGTAGACCAAAAAATACATTTACAAAGTTATCGAACACTGCCTATACAGTAGGAATCGGAACCAGGAACGAACAAACTCTATACGAAAGACAATAACTCTCTGTCAAATGTTGTATCATCGGAGCCTCTAACACGATGACACCTGCAATGCTTGTTAAAGAGCATAGTAAAATTATTTCCTGAATTCCAGCGTGCGTCTTTGATGGAGAACACTTTAAAATGGCTCCACGCTAGATTTTTGTTCATGTATGTGTCATTTATTATATCATTCTAAATATGACAATAACTTGCCAATGACCAATGTGTCAAATAAATGTCTTCCATAACAGTTTTATAGTCGATTTCCAGCAGTTCGTGAATGCTCTGCAACTTTGTCATTGGCTTTTTGAGTCTATATCGTTCTGTTGCTGAGTGTGAATCCAAACTTTTTTAAATTATTCGCTAGAGATACTGCAATCCTGTTTGCGTCAGCATGATCACTTTACAAGGTCATTTTATGTCAGCATGATCACTTTACAAGGTCATTTTATGTCTGATCACTTTTCACGGTGATTTTATATCAGCACGATCATTTTACAAGGTCATTTTATGTCAGCATGATCACTTTATAAAGTCATTTTATGTCTGATCACTTTACACGGTCATTTTATGTCAGCATGATCACTTTACAAGGTCATTTTATGTCTGATCACTTTACAAGTCCATTTTATGTCTGATCACGTTACACAGTCATTTTATGTCAGCATGATCACTTTACAAGGTCATTTTATGTCAGCATGATCACTTTACAAGGTCATTTCATGTCTGATCACTTTTCAAGGTCATTTTATGTCTCATCACTTTACAAGGTTATTTTATGTCTCATCACTTTACAGGGTCATTTTATGTCAGCATGTCCAGCATGGTCACTTTACTGTAGTTTATTTACTATAGATCAGATTACTATAGATAAACCTAACGTTAACACTCATAAATCTTTCCTTACAAAGTTATTGGGGGCTTAAATATTATCCTAGCAACTCTGTATAAGAAAAATTAGCAGTTTCCTATTTACAAACATTTCCCCCATTTTGCTTCTGTCTCATTTAACCTGATAAATAAAGGCTCTTTTTGACACTGGAAGCGGTTGAAAAGCCTTACATATTTGTGATACGCTATTTCGATAACGAAGTAGCTTTGCTTGTAGTTAAAATATTTCTGCTAATGGTTTCTATATATAACTCGGGATTAAAAGTTGTTTTGCCTTCCATTTTGCTGTAGAGAAGAAAAGTACAAATTACTCATGCAGAAGGTTTTCCAATCATGGTAAGGAATGTATATTAAAAAAAAATCAGATAAATACCGCATTTTACCTGCTACAATTTGGATCACAATGATTGCATATCTGTACGGTGGTGTTTTATCTTTAAAAATTAACAATGATTTTGCATGATAGTAACATAACATGATGCTCTAAAGCTATATTTTATTCAAATTGAATTTGGTATGATAGATGCTGTAAAAATACAAAATCTGGTAGAACTAGATTTTACTAGTAAAATCTAGAAGTTCATCATTTGCTGGTCAAAGATAGTTTTCCTTAGTAAGAACTAAATATTAAAACACCATTGTTTGATACGGAATGTAAAAATAAATACATAGATTTTTCTTAATGTTTCTCTTTATATGTATTGAAAAAGACTTGGTGCAACCGCCGCAGCTCGCCAAATCCTTTTAAATTAGAGAGTTTTTCTGTCCAGGCACCGTACCTATGGCATCAAGTGATTTGCAATTTGGCATGATGATTTAGAACACCTTTTATATGTTGCCTCCGATTTTGGTTATAATTGGATAAAAGTTTTCTAATTTTCATACATCTTTGATGTGATTTTTTTACACTGTTTTTGTATAAAAATGTTATTTTCTTCCTTGTATCATCAAATTTTGCATCGTCAAATGTATCAGTTGCCATCTCAAAAGAACTAAAATTTAAAAGATTTAACTTTCATTGCTGAAAATGCTGCAGCGATATATCTATGCAGATATATCTAACTGCAGATATATTCTGGAAGATGTATTCGAGTAAACGCCACCTATAGGTGATTTTTTAAACTACAAAATTTTTTTCACGTCAAAAAAAGAAAGAAAAAAAACCCCGTCCTGGCAATACTTATGGTACAAACCGTACTTCAATCCGATGATTATTCGATTTTTAATGAATTTTTAAAATTTATACAGACTTTTGAAAGACCATGTATATATATATATATATATATATTTACTATATATATATATATAAATATATGTATGTATATAGTATATTAAATGGCCAGGCACTTGATACAACCATCGCTCGTTTAGTAATATTTATATTACTGAATTAAACAAATTAAACGCGAATAATAAATATTAAGAAAATGAAATAATTATTAAACGTCAAATAACGGTATTGCATTGTGTTTCACTCATTAAGATCCTTAAAAGCAATCGTATTACTTTGATGTATTATTATCCAAAAGACACATTTTCCTCCATTCCGTAATGCATACTTAAATACTCATTGTTCTTCGTATTCTCTTTCCTTTCAAATTAAAGACATAACATCGGTCTTGTTGTATCCTATTCCCAACACACTTCTTAGTTACTCATCACAACTCGGCTACCGAGCGCTCTCATCATGGCTAACCTCTAGTCACGAAGTTCCTAACAAATTCCCTACTGTTCAGTTCACGCCACCTGTCTTAAGACACCCCGGGAATTTCTTATTACAAACCGAATGCCCATCGTGTCTTGGGAGCACGAAATTGCCAGCCGTGAGTAGAATCAACCAAATCATTAGTCCTGCGTGTAATGACTGGTTTAATGATAGCACAGCCCTGGGACAGATCACCCCCCTAATTTCAGACACTTGTCGCGATCAGGACAACCATGGGCAACGTGTCCATGTTTTCCAAGTAGGTGGCCGGTGGTAATTTTTTGTTAATCAGATGATTTAATGGCTGTCGTGTGCTGTCTGGTGAAGCAGATGATGTTTTCTTGCCGAATAAAAGACGAGTTAAGAAATCCTTAGTGCTTTATTGATTTAGGAATTATACTGATGTTGGTAATTGTTTCGTTTGTCTAAAATGTTCGCCGTGGGAGGTATTAACGTCGGAGGTCGGAACGAGTGTTTTATTGAAATATCGATATGACGCAATAGGGTGCTTTTGCAGAGGTGTTTTTGCTAAATGGGAGTATTCGAAGGAACATATCAACAGTTTTTCGCAAAGTAGATGAGACAGGCGTTATTGATTGTGTAAGTTTTACAGAGTTTCAGATAACTTTAATAACATTTTAATCGATATAAAATCACGCAATGTTAAAATCCCCTTAAAGAGTTAAAAAATCATTCATAAAATAGTAAATACCGGTCTCGCTTTCTTTAATATTGATCATATTTGATTTAAAATAATTTTTATTTATCTATGATGTCAAAAGTATCTCTATAACAATTAGGTCTATATTCATGGAGCAAAATGAAGCACATTTACCTACCCCCCCCCCCCCTCTATTCGATCAGCGACTCCCCCGTTGGGAGATAGTGGTTAAACCTATGCAGAATATATTTGCTGGGAAGTGCTTCCAACAAAATTTATAGCATTGGTACATTGATCAATTTTGAGAAAGAGGATAATTGTGAATACATAAAATGCACTTTCAGAAAAGGTGATAACAAGAAAAGGGAAGAAGATAACACCCAATTCGACTATGGTATTTAAGATTTCTGCAGTCTGATGCAGAAATTTGAATTAAAGGAATATTTTTTCCGTATATAGTAAAACCTATACTAAATGGTCTAAACTATATATGTTGATTATTGACTTTTATAGTCGATATAAATATAAAAATCGCTTTAAGCGCCTGTCTAGACTATAATTATAGTGTGTTCTATAAGCCGGAACAGAGTTTGAAAATTATTTCTCTGTGTCATCTCTAATACAAAGATATAGTGATATTCATTATGAATAATTAAAACAAATAAATACATATACGAATTATTCAAAACTGCAGTAGCAATTAATTTGCTTAATGGGAAACTAAATATAAAATGAAAATGAATAATTGACACAATTCCCGTTTCATTTTCACTAACTTATTTTACAATTCAGTTTTAAAAGCCAGGAAGTTTAATGGCCCTTTAAGCTATAAAACCGCTGAAAACCCTTTTTTTCCCACTTTATTGCAAAATATCGTTAAAAAGTTGCACTTGCGGTTTCTTTCACACTTATTAAAATTCTGCAACGGTATGAACCTATTATTTCCGAATGCATTTTCAGCTTAACGTCAGGATGAATAAACGAAAAACGTATTGCCATTATTACAGAGCGGCCGCATCGTCCCAAATAAATAATTCAACTTTCACATTTGGCTCTTTATCGCCATTTTGAAGACATTTTAGCTAAATGTTTAAATTGTGTTTTAAAAATAATTTCTTTGAGTATATCAAAGAAAAGGAATTTTTGTCCAGTAACATTTAGAAATTTCATGCGTATTTGAAACTAATTTTTGGAGTTCATGCGTATATGAAACTAATTTATTATTCTCATTATTTAACTATAATTGAATTTTAATATAAAACTCAGCAATGACAATTATATTTGTATATAATTCCGCTGAAACATGTTATGTGCTTCATATTTTATTATATTTGTAGACTAAGCATTTTCTGAATTTTATTGGCTTAATCTTATTTTGCTTCATTTTCGTCACACTAGATGACATTACCTTACTTGATTTGTTGCTTTAGCCATTTTATTTAAGCGGCATGGTCATTGAGAGTTCAACTCCAGGTTTGTTCTGTGGAAGGAAATCTAAAAATTTCCGAAACGACCATATGTATCCCACATTTATTATAACAGTATTTTACGTTGGGTTTTACTAATTTAATAAAATTTTGCTAATGAACTGAGTTTTTGTCAAGGCACTTGAAGAATACAGTTGATACAGTCCAAGGTATTTTCATTTCGGAGCACCTGCGAAAAAACTCGCGTATCTCCACATCGAAGTTAGTGGACTATGCGTTGATAAAGTGCTCAATCGGTTATCCTTTCGAAAGACAATGCAAAAGTTCATCCAAGCAAATATTTTAGAATTTTTCTGGTAAAATTTTACTAAATATTTATATTTAACTTTTTTTTATAGTTACTTAAATATTTACTAATCATCCCTTTACGATTTTTAATGTGAAAAGAAAGCAAGAAATGCAAGCATGAAAAGCAAGCTCATCGAAGACAATTAGTTGAGCACTGTTTGTATGCAACTCCTTGTTATATAACAGAGGTCGTTTAACTGTAAATCTCTTACCTTAAAGTTTTGTCACCAGTGGTCAAGGTAAAAATAATGTCATGCACCTGTTACTGATGAAAAGTCAATATTTAAAATCTTATAATTCTAAAATATTCCCATTAAAGCAATTTATTGCCATCTGGTCATCTTACCCCCTGCTTTACTGATAAGCAGCAAAAACTGTTAAACCATTGTACAAAACAGGTAAAGGGATGAGTGTTTGAATAATTTCTGGCTTTATGCAATGCCTGTTATAAAGAAGGCTTCAATTCAATGTAGCACAGTGCAATCTATTAACATCATCAACGGTACCTGGTATTATCGGTTGTTGCGACAAGTGGTCTCAAAGAATTTAAATCGTAGCTAGTTACTCATTCAAGTTCCGTTGAATTTTTATAGAACTACAAATCGTTTGAATTAAAAAATGACAACTGAAACTATAAAATTAAATAATTTGTAGGGTCAAATACGAAATGATATAAACTTCACTGCCTTGTTATGTTTCAGAATGTAAAGCTGATTGATTTTACTCTTTAAATAAAAAAAATTGAAGAATTCAGCTTAAAGCAGCTATTTTCAAAATAAAACTTCTCTCGTCACTAACATAATAATTTAAAACAGCTCTCATTTACTGGCAGCTTTCCAAAAATATATATTCATTGAAAATATTAAAAAATTAAAGTTTAAACTATTCATTTCACTATTTCATTACTCAGGAGTAGAAAATTCCGTAAATCTATGAAAGAGCAGGATAATCCACTTGTTAAGTCACGGGGGGGTTGCAATTGGTGGAACCGGATTCCCAGCTCTGCCCAAACTATCCCCGTATTAACGTGCCCCCGTATTAAAGTATCCCCGTTTGAAAGTCATTTCGGGAGGTCTGTGGTAAGGGAAAGAAGGTACGGTCCCTGCGGATTTCGCCCCCACTGGTTTTCGGTCCAAATTGGGTGGTACTATCTCGGCCGTCCAAATACGCACCTTATACCTTCGAGTAGATCCGACGGTCTGGGTCAAAAGAAAGAAATTAAATCCATGATTCAGTGACTTTTGGGGAGTACACAGCAATTGTTGAATAATATTCATGAGGCAGAGGAGTTTATCACTATACAAAAAAATATGATGTGGGCAACACATGACTTTCCTTATACAATGCAAGAATTTACTACTTTTACAGTTTAAAAAAATGTTATTCTTATACTAGATACTTATATTCTTTCCAAGATATTAAATTTTCATCAATTAGTCGTCATTTTCATTGATTTAGCGTCATTTTTATCCATTTGGCGAGATTTTTGTTAATTTGGCAGCAATTAAAAATGTCGCCAAGTTGGCGACATACCGCCAAATTTGTCGCCAGTTATTTGCATTCTGCATATGTTAAAATTAGGCTTCGTTGAAGAAATAATAAAAGCTTAGGGATCATTTAAAATCTCAACTATTGTAATTGCATAGGCACGGAATTTAGATACACAGATAATACACAGATGCACAGATAATATATGTGTGTATGTGTATGTACTCAAAGTATTGGAATCGTGCCGAAGATCGGAACTCGAATTTTCAAAGGATCTACACGTTTTGGAACTTCTAGAACACGAAAAAACTATTTTTAGGAAGACGTCTAGGTGTGTAAGGGTGTATCTGTGTATGTTTCTGTGTGTCTGTGTGGATAATACATCCACTCTAATTGAAAAACTAATGGACCGAATTTCATACAATTTGGTAGGTAAGTTTTTTGTGGGAAATCCTGATGTTCATTAGATTATAGTACGATTCGTAATAAAAGAATCTGCCTTCTTTGCGAAATGACCGCAGAAATTGCCTTTATCCACTCTAGCTAAAAACTAATGGAACAAATTTAACAAAATTTGGTGTATAATATTTCAATAACTTACAAGTGATTTATATACCAAATTTAACAAAATTTTGTATATAAATAATTTGTAGGTTATTCTTGTACGATTCGGGAAAAAGTAACGGGTTATTTTTGCGAAATGGCCCGCTAAAATCGTTATATATAAAAATAAAAGACTACGTGTGCTCAATTATATCAATTAAATTCCTATTTTATACGTGATTTTTGACAACAAAAAGAATAAGACTAACCCCATTACTCTAGGACTAGCCGTTCTTGAGATATTCTATTTTTTTGCGTTTTCGCTACGCCACCTTTGACAATAAGTCCAGCTATCAAATGAGAACCAAATTTAAGTTTAACGTGTAAATTCAATGTCATTTAAAATACTTATGGTTGTTATTTTGTGCAGATAAACTCAAATTATTATTGAAGAAATAAAGAGAACGAATATGAGTCTGCAGGGAAATGTACTGTCCTCATCAGAATTTTTAACAATATTACAACAATGATTTATAGAAGTGAACGGGGATTATTTTCAGGCCATTTCGAAAAAAATGTATGATCTATATTTAAAGATCCATCAAATTTTTGTCGAATAAAATGTTCAACAAATTTAAGCTGTGTACCAAATTTTAACTCTCTAGGACGTAGGAAAGTGCATTATAAATGCCATCAAATAAGTATATCATGAAGAGTTATATAAAATTTAAAAAATATGAAAAATTGTTATCTACCAAATTTATTTTAAAATGTGAAGCCTCTCTCATATGCAAAATAATTAAACACTTGGAAAGATATTTATTATATAATATATCTCTATTTTCTTTCTGGAGGTTATCCCAAAGTCAGAATTTAATTGAATTTGTTTTTTTTCCCTATATTAAATAATTTTTAATTAAAAAACTACTTACCATATTTTTCTAAATTTTTTTTTATATATTTTATGGGATAGTGTGAATATTTCCTAAAAATTTCGAAGCAATTTGTGAATTTTAAGGTTACTTAAAAAATGTTTGAAAAATTAGGTCCCATAGGGTTCAATGTATTTCATTTTTTCAACCCGGGCTCAATAAAAAACTAATTGGGTGATATTATTTATTTATATTCCTATAGGTCCCACAGACCGTCTGAAAAACATTCTAAAATTTCATTTTGATAAAGTCATTTTTACGGCAGTTATCGTGCTAACGGACAGACAGACAAACAGACAGACAGAATGAACAAAGTCATAAACACTTTTCAACTTTGTTGTAAAGTGTTAAAAATCGGTACGGTGGGTTCAAATTATTACAATTATAGAGTGGCATCATTCACTTTAAAGGGCTTAAAAAATATTTCGATTGACAACATACTTGACAATGTGCCCCCGAGGGGAAGGCGTAATTTCCCTCCGAGGAGGCTAATGACGTCACGAGCAAAAATATTTTCTGCGGTTATTTTTCACATCAATGTTTGAAACTATTACGTCTCCTGATCATAAACCCTTTTATGCAAGATTGTGTCAGATTTTGTCCTGTGCTGTCATGTTAAAAACATATAAAACTTCGAAATTTTCGGTCGAATTAAAAAAAATTCCATTCAATTCTGGATTTTTTGATAACAAAACCGGATATACAGTTTCGTGAAAATCCGTTAATACTTGTCGCCGCTATCGTGTACACGAGAAATCAACTACAGACAGACAGACGGGCATCACTCCAATAATAGTCAAAAATCTGTTCAGAAGGTCTTAAAACCTATATTGGCATCAAAATTTTGAATTCGAAAACTCTCGTGAAAACAATGCTTTCTCAATACTATATTACATAGTATGAGAAAGTAAAAATTACTATATTGCAAGGGATAGAACCCTTCTTGTACGAATTTCAAGAAATATACATGTCAGCTATGCATTATGGTTTAAAAAGCTATGATAGAACAATCATTCTGAAACGTTTTTACCTCAACCTACTACGATAGTACAAAAGGTGTCCGCGACTTAATTTAGCAACGCAAAACATCACAGTGACCCACCTACCGTACTATAACCAATTTTCTATAAACTACTACTACAACAATACCAAACTATTCCTAAACCGATATAGGTATTTGTTGAATTTATGAAAGAATCTGAGCCTTTACTCTGATTGACCACAGATTTTTATCATAGTTATTTTTAGTTTTATTATCAAGGTATTGACCCTAGTAACACATAATATTTGGAATGCGCGCCCATTTCAGGTAATAACATCCATGGACTGGTTTCCCGCCTTTTATGCGTTCTCCAATTATGCATGAAATAGTCGATATCTACAATGACAGCAAGAAACTCGACATAAGTCAAAATGTTACGAATTTCTATGAAAACTGACAAATTCAAACCTACCACGTAGCTGATATCTTTACAAAAATATTACTTATTGGACAAAGAAACGTATAAAATGAACACGCAAAATACCCACAACTTTTTGGATACATATGTGCTCTTCAGTATTTATCTGCCATCAGATTAATCTTTTAAAATGTAATAAATATACAAGTAATATATATTTTGCTACGTATAACCTTAAAGCAGTGAATTTCTTTCAGTCCCCACCACACATTCATAAATACAGTTTGATAAACACCGCTCTGGTCGCAAATTTGGACTGTCAATATGCAAAAGATGTGACACACATAAAATTTATTAGACGTTATAAAATGTACGAAATATAGAGTAATACTGGTGTGATTTAAAATGTGACTTGTAAAAGTTAAGATCTTGTATTGTTAGATTGATTAGTAAAGCATCGACGAGTTCAAATGAGCGTAAAACAATGTTTTACAAAGATTTTGGTTGGGTTTGCTTACAAACATTCGACACAGTTCTGTTACCAGAGTATTTATTGACCCTGGTAACAAAACACATTTGGAATGCGCTCGTATTTCAGATAACAGCATCCATGGACCGGTTTCCCGCCATTTATGCGTTCGTCAATTATACATAAAATAGTCGATATCTACAATGCTAGAAAGAAACTTGCCATAAACCAAAATGTTACAGACAAATTCAAACCTATCACGTAACTACCACGTACAAAAATATTGCTTATTGGTCAAAGAAATGTAAAAAATAGACACCAAAATACCCGCTATCTTTTGGATACATAAGCCTTTTTCAATATTTATCTTCCATCAATTTCATCCTTTAAAATCTAGTAAAACTTCAAGTAATATTTATTTTGTTATGAATAACCTTAAAGTGGTGAATTTCTTTCAGTCCCCACCACAATTTAACAAGCACAGCTCTGGTAGTAAAGTTGGACTGTCAATATTCAAAAGACGTGACGTAAATAAACCTTCTTAGACGTTATTGTACGAAATGTAGAATAAAATTTGTGTGGTTTAAAATGTGAATCGTAAAACTTAAAACCTTGTATCGTTAAAGTGGTTAGCAAGTTATTGGAGAGTATAACAAATGTTCACAAACTTTTTTGGCTGCAGAACACTTTTGAGATTGAATTTGACGGCGGAACACCAAAATGAGAAAAAGTCCCTTATAATCCAAATCATGAATTGAAGTTTTATTCGTTTTTGACACTTTGCAACAAAGTTGAAAAGTGTTTATGACTTTGTTCATTCTGTCTGTCTATCCGTTAGCATGATAACTGCCGTAAAAATGACTTTATCAAAATGAAATTTTAGTATGTTGTTCAAACGGTCTGTGGGACATATGGGAATATAAATGAATAATATCACCCACTTAGTTTTGGATTGAATCCGGGTTGAAAAAAGGAAATACATTGAACCCTATGGGACCTAATTTTTCAAACATTTTTTAAGCGAATTTAAAATTCCCAAATTGCTTCGAAAGTTCTATGATATATTTAAATTATCCCATAAAATATATAAAAAAAATTTCAGCAAAATATATTCAGTAGTTTTTTAAATAAAAATTAAAATAGTAATTACACATCTTATATGAAGCGATCAGGTGACCCTTATATGAAAAGATCAGGTGACCCACTTCAATGTAAAATACGGCATCCATCTTGTGTCAAAATCGTAATTTTTAAAGTTCTTTTTAATTCATATTGAGTGTTGTATCCGTCCTAAAACCGCTTTAATTTTGCTTAAATTCCGTGCATCTACGTACTGAAACAACACATATCAAATATATTTGTGTTTAAATGATCATCCAAATTCGATTATTTCTACAACGAAGCCTAGTTTTCACCTATGGAAAATGTAAACAACAAAATATGTAGAATGAGTTACATAAGAATTGCTATATTTCTTTAACGCAAAATTCTTTAACTCATGGAAGCTGATATAAATGAAGCATTCATTGATTTTACAGAGAGAAGGACGATTTTCTCGATGAAGTTTTAAGCATAGAGTTTAATTACTTGTAGCTCCATGGTCTTAAGTTTTTAAATAAAATAAATTATTATACTATTGTGATGAATGAAATAAATTGAAAACTGTTTATGAATGAAATGCTGCTTTTATAGAGAGAGCCAGACGTGTTATATTTCGATGATGTCATTTGAATAAATTTCAGTTGTTTTCGATGACGTTTTCAAATATAATAAATTATTGTAGTATCATAATAATTTTTAAAATATTACCGAGGAATGTATCGCATTTTAGAGATGTTTAAACCGAGCAATTTATATTTCAATGCCGTCATTTGAATGAAGTTCATTTTTTTATAAAGTTTTAAGTTTCGAAATATAATAAATTAATGTATGATTGGGATAATTTTAAAAATATTACCGAGGAATATATCGTATTTTAGAGATGTTTAAAAAAAATTGCATTAACGTTGGAAAGTGTTTCATAATCAATGCTTTATGCATGACTGATCTTTCTTGTCTAAATATTTAAGATAATTTACAACAAACTATTACGTTGCGGAACTCCTGCAATACTGACACTGCACCCCAATGATTCCGTCAAACACACTTTATAAAACGTTGAAGAATCGGATTTTTCAGACAGCTTTTACATGCAAACCCTCTGCTGGTCCTTAGAACTAAATGTCCTTCTATTCTTCATATTTACTATTCTCATCAGTGTGGCTCATCCAATTTTAGACTCCATTTTACTTAAAAATCGCAATTGGATGGAACAGAGGATCAAACTCGAATTTACAGAGAAGTGTTTAGATATGTTCCCCCCCAACACCGTTTATTCTTAGGTGATTATCTCTCACAAATAATTACACTTCTAAACCTTCTCTGCACCATATATAATAATAAATACATTCGAACCACAGAAAATATTAAAATTTGTAGTAAATTGGACCATAACGTAAAATGGAAAGATAACCAAATAAAGATAAGCATAAGTACGTTTGGAATTCATTGGATTTTCTTTCCTCAATGCAAAAAGCCTGAACCAAAACATCCAAATGAGCTCAAACTAAGCCAGTAAAACAGAAAACGGCAACCTTCCCCCTTTCCCAAATATAGCAGCGCCACCTAGTGTGACGAAAGAGAAGTAATATGAGAAAAAGCAGAGAATCAGAAAAATATGAATTTGACAAGCAAATAATATTTTTTCTTTACAAATTCGTATTTTCATGATTGTCTATATTTTTTCATCCAAAATCAAGATCTTTAATTACCAAAATTTGTCCTATTGGTGCATAATAGCGTTTAACAAATTTTGTATGTTTTGAAATGAATACCTAGAAACAAAATGGCGCACGGAATTTATTATACATCTAAGAGAAGCACTCTATGAAATCAATTTTATATTAGATTTTCATAAGATACTCATATTTTTTGTCCATTCCTGATTTTTCACTTTTCTTGTATCGCGTGGGACTTTATTAATGAAGACGACTTTTTGGCCGATTCAGATCTCTCGCCTCGAAGGCGCCAGGGATCGATTAATCGATTGAACATTGTGCCTTCATCGATTCCTTATCTGCGTGAATTTCTCCGAGGGAGGGGGTGGGATGAATTTCTTGTGGTTCATAGGGGGGGGGCAGCTCTTCAATTATGTATGCATAAGGACTTTGTGGGATGCAGATTCTGATCTGTATTCATGACGAATTCATGATTGTTTCAGTAACTTAGGAACAATAAGATAGGGCAATGTTTTTAACACCGGGGATTTCAGGACAGACGAGGAAGAAGCATAAATTTTGCTTTGACTATACTCAGAAAATTAGAAATGTTGTCGAGAATATATAGTAAGTTATTAATGTAATCATCTTAATTTCTCTTTCTTTTACAATGCAAATGATATATCCATATATTAAAATTTTGCCACTGATCATGTTGTTGTCGGCGTTATTCACGGTTATTCATGTACCACATCATTAAAGTTATTGTTTTATTGAAGGGATTTATGAAAATGCTATTTTTCACCGCCTTTGTCGAAAATTGATTTATTGTTTTAATGGTTTTACGCATAATCAAAATACGCATAATCAAAATAATTTTAAAGGTTATGACTTTTCAATTTTATTACACTTTCATTATTTAAAACATATGTATTTCAGGGTAATAATCTTCACAAAAATCAAGTCGATTAGAGATAACCTAATGGTTAAGGTACGAGAATTGCACGTCCGAGGGGTTGGTGGTAGATAAAAGAAGCCACGTTCCCTATGGATATTGCCGCCACTGAGTCTCAGTCAGAATTGAGTAGTTTAATATAATCTGCACCCTGAGGTGCGCCAAGGCAACGTTACATGGTATTAAAATATCCCACACTTCAACCACTTTATAGGCGGATATTTAAACATAAAGTGCTGGATGTTGGATAAAATAATCAGGAGTCAAAAATGGTTAGTATCCCACAATAGCATGTAGTAGTTAATCTTTTTTATTTTGAATATAAATTTATATTTAAAGACATTTTAATGTATAGATATGTCGATGATTTAATAGTTATCACTACTTCTACAACAAATAATATTGACATTGATTTCTTTCCAAATAACTTAGAATTAATATTAAATGAGCAAAATGAATGGATAATGTCAATTATTTACATTTCGACTTAAGTTTAGATTCCCATAACAAATAAGCAACTAATTTGTATCATAAAAAAATATAATTATAATTTTGGCTTAAATAAATAACTGTTATTTCATTCGTGTAACTCTAACGAATAACTTTAATATAATTATAAATCAACTTTCCAAAATATTTAGTCTTTCTAATAATAAAAAATAACATAATTTTCCATTAATAATCCAAAAAGTATTTGTGATATAATTATCCTGTATATTTTATCAGTAGCATAATAAATGATTTTAATTATTTTCATAATTTATCGCATAATAATAAGGGCACGTTTATAATTCTATTTAAATATTAAATATACGCCTATTATTACTACAAGTTAATATTCTTGCAAAATCATGGATATTCACTTGTAGTCACAATACAATTATATCGTATGATTTACCTTATTAAAAAGACGAAAAATTGTCTCGTTAATTTGTCTTTGATATTTTTTTTCTCAAATGACCGGAGAATAGTGGATATTGCGCAAAGTGTTGGTTGGACATAATTGTACTCTTACCGACAATCGTTTACTGAGAAATTATAAAATAAGACAAGAATATATATTGCGTATAAAGTGCTATTATTGCAAAAATAATTTTTAAGTAACATAATTTCTTACTTTATTGAAAGCGAATAACTTACACATACCTAAATCATCGATCATGTGCATATGCTTGTTGCCATTCGACAAACGATAATAATGTGCGTAAAATACTAATATCGAGATTATGTTGTTTAATAATATGCGTGTTGCCATTCCGCAAACGATAAAACGCGTAAATTAATTACACTCGAAATTTGGTTCTTTGAAAATATGCTTGTTGCTATTCCGTAAGCGATAATAAGTGCACGCTCGAAACTGTATTGTGCGATTTCGATTATAACAATTTGATTTATGTATCATATTATTTTTCAGCATAGTTACATATTCCATTATAACTCATTCCGTATAACTCATGCCAGTTCAATTCACATATCAGATAACATAATTAAACCTACGATTCATCTTCTGAATGCATTCATTCCGGTCATATTACATTTTATTATTTGAATTAAAGTAATATCTCTTGCAGCACGGCAAAATTTCCCCAATATAGGCAACGAAGATTGAGCCTAAATGAAAATGTAGACATTTTACATTTTTCATACAATGTTGGTTTACAATATTGTCGTTTTATTGGAAATATTTCCAATGCAACACCAATAATGGGGTAATATTATAATGCCAATACTTTACCAATATTGGCGGCCAATATATCCCAGCATTGTCCAATATTGGCATCCTACCAGGAGTGCTGCTTGATATAAATATTCAATATTTCATATTACTTACATTTTATTCAAAATTGCTTTCAGATTTAAATTCGATACTTTTATGCCTTGAACGTTTCAGAAACGCAGCAGCAATCATAGATTAAGATAGCCTCTGGCAACATTTAATTTTGTCAATGCATTTCAATTTTATATTTGGGGTTTGTTAACAAGTTGTTTATCGTGGCCTTGGGTCTTTATTAAGCGTTTGCTGCTTATTCTCGCTTTTCCATTTTTCTATTTCATATGCGTTCAATTCTACTTCCATTATCATTTTCATTCCAAATGTAGAGTAATTGTATTTAATCTACATCTTCAAGATTAGAAATTTGGATTTGGATAGGCTATAACTGCCACTAGTTTTCTCAATGCGTCTCGTTCCGGAGAGGGAGGGGGCAGGATAGTGTTATATACAGGGTATTTCGAAAATATTATATAGCTAAAAATATCTGTTGAACGATTGGTCGCAAACTCGCGGTTCAAAGTTAAGAAGTGCTTCAAATAAGGTAGACTTTCAGATTATGATTGTTTGGGTCAAGTGACATATTTTAGTGGAAAGTTCAGAATTTATTTATAGTTCTGAAAAAAGTTTTTATAAAGCTTTTAAAAGTAAAACGTTTTTTTGTTTATTTATAGTTCTGAAAAAAGAAACTGTTCGGTAATATGCAAAATTGACCTAGAAAAAATTGTCAAAGTTAAAGGATTTAGATCACACAATGATGTCTGGGGGTCGTACAAAAATGAATTTCATTAGATAACATTTGCTTTCGATAACTTTAAAATGTTAGAGAAACTCAAAAAGTTCGAAAACATTATAAACAGTTATAAAACGTTATAACCATTAAAAAGTATCTAGAAAAGTTTTATGTAGTCTACAATTATCCGTTGGAAACTTTAATTAATGATATTTCTCATAATTACTTTCCCTACATACATAGTACTCGTATAATATATAAAGTATTGTGACAGAGTCGAAAATTCAAATATGAGGTTTAGACGAAGGAACACGTTTCAAACATCCCGGGACTCGAATCGAACATGTAGTTGATCCCTGTATGTATGTGTGTGTTGTATGTATGTGTATGTATTTGTCAGTTTGTGTGTGCGTGTATGTATGTGTTCTTGAGCCTGAGAATACGATATCACGTTTTCGACGTAATATGCGAGCGTTTCGAATGCAATTTGGTACGATTATTACGATCCATGAATATGGGAAATCTATAGATTATAAACGCGATCGAACGTTCAGAAGACCTCCAAATTTTCAAACGAATTTTTGAAAAAATCCATGAAAAATTCTGGACATTCCAATAATATTAAAAAAATATTCATTTTGTATGTAACTTTTTGTTCTAAAACAAATGACATAAGCTTTAGAACGTTAGCTTGAAGATCTCTGTTCTAGATATCGCACGTTTCTCAAATAAATGTATTTAAAAAATCACATAAACAGTAACAGTAGTACCATCATATATGTAACACTTGACGACAAGTTTGGCGATTAATGTGGCGAAATATCGCCAACTTTGCAACTTTTTAAATTTGTGTCAAATTGACGAAAATGTCGCCAAAGTGGCAAAAATGACACTAAAGTCTCAAAAATGACGTCAAATTGATGAATTAATAATAATTTTCTTATTACTTCCCTTATATATAATGTATAAGGAAAGTATTGTGACGGGGTCGAAAATTCGAATTCGAGTTTTCGACGGGTGAGCACGTTTCAAGCATCCCTGATCACGAATCAAATATTTTTGAAGTGATGTCTGTGTGCGTGTGTCTGGGTGCGTGTGAAAGTGTGTGTGTGTGTGTGTGTGTGTGTGTGTGTGTGTGTGTGTGTGTGTGTGTGAGTGAGTCTGTGGAGACGATAACTGACGAACGAATGGACCGATTCGAACGAAATTTGGTACAAAAATCACAATCCGTAAACACTGGAAGCCTTTTGTTTTTAAACGTAATCGAATGTTCAGAACCCCCCTAAATTTTTGAGTGAAATTTTGAAAAAATCGTCAAAAAATCAACACCGCTATTAAAGTTACGCAAATAGACATTTCTTATGTAATTTTTCATTACAAAACTATTAACATAAATTTTAGAACGCTAACATGAACCGTTCTTGAGATATTGCACATTTTAAAAAAAATTATCAAAAAGTCATATAAAATAAAAAATATATATTTCCTATTGAGAAACATGTTCACTTTTCATATGTAATACCATGCGATAAATTGGGTGACATCATTCTCGTGGATCTAGCTCGTTTCATTCATGAGAAAAGATACTTCGAGTAATACTTTTGTATTTGAAAGCCAATAATCATTTACCTGCTATAAGAATAACTTATTTCTCCGTCAGTAATGCTTTGCGAGATTTTGACGACGAATTTGGAGGAATGTCGCCAACTTTGCGACTTTTTGAAATGTTGTGAAATTAATGAAAATCTCGACAAATGGATTAAAATGACGCTAAATCAATGAAAATGACGACTAATTGTCGAAAATTCAATATCTTGGAAGGAATATAAGTATCTACTATAAGAGAAACCTATTTTTTACTGTAAAAGTAGAAAATTCATTGCATTATATAAGGAAAGTCATGTGTTGCCCACATCAGATTTTTTTAATATAGGATAATGGAGTATATGCTTAGCAGATGTTAACAATATTTCCAAATGTCAAGTTATATTTACGTGAAATATAAATTAATTTGTTACTTTAAAATAATTTAAATATAAATTTTGAAATAAATTGAAAGAAATAAAGGACTTGCATTACGAAGGGAAAATCATACACTGTCATCATATGTTTTTATCATATGACAATGGAACTTTTTTGCTTGATTAATTGGACTATGGAAAATACTTATAAAATTGCATTTTGGGAGGGGGGGGCAAAGATGGGGAGAAAGATTTTTAAAAAGATTTCACGTATGCAAAATTTGTATACGATGATAATCTATTTTAATTAGAGCACTTCTTAAATTGTAACACTTCTTAAATTGTAATTTACAACAATTCTTTCAAGAACTATTTAGTTGTGCGATCCTTTTCCAACATCATGTATACTATAGCCACCAGTGCTCAGTATCCCATAAATTGTTAGCTCCAGGGGGGGGGGGTGATAAACAATGGCCAACATTTTCTTTTTATTCTTAGAGTAAAGGTTTGTTTTCCAATGCCCATTTTCGTGTCTTTGGCTGATCACATTAGATGATAAGATGATAAGCACCTCACTTTTTGAAAAGTATTTAATTATGCATATATTATATGCAATTATTATATGTAATTCAATGAAATGTTATAGAAATAAATTCCATTGTTAATCAATCTGCAAAATTAAAATCATTTCGATATATTATTTTCAATAATATTTAAATATATATGCCGAAATTCTGCTAGCTACGTTTTAAAATAACCCTATTTAGAAATTGAAATCTTGCCAATAGTGGTATTGCTACATCTTTCTTATTTCCTTTTATATAGCACTGTTATATAACAGTTTAGCGTTGCCTGAAATGTAGACATCTCACTTACTGATAAACTATTTTCGACGAGACACATAAGATTTTTCTCCGGGGCATTTAAAATATCTTGGCTTCCACTATCGTCTGCAAATTTTATTTCGTTTCAAAGTGATTTTCTTTTTTTTATTATTATCGTCTGTCATATCCATATTTTGTAACCAATATTTCTCAGTAAAATTTTTATTTTAACAAACATTTATCATCCAGGTATCATTTATTTATATTTTTTTCATTTTTCTGTTCCTTACAATGTATAAAAATATGTAAAGAGAAAATATGAGTAGGGGATCCAAAATCAGACCTGATTCCAAAATGAGATCAGACCAAAATCAGACTCTTATTTTGAACGATTTAAACGTTGTGGTCGTCTTTGAGCTCGAAAATAAGGTGTTTCAGCCTGGTTGACCTTTTCGAGAATTGGCGATTGCTTTCAGACATATACATTTAATTTGAAAGTGCGTTAACATTAAATGCTAAATTCTATCATGTATTTTGTTTTGTGGAAGGGGGGGGGGGGGTACTTTTAATAAAAACAGGATTCCAAATTTTTAAATGCATCATTGAGCAAAAATGCAATTTCTTGCAATATTACTGACCGGTAATTTTTTTTGGCTATAAATATTTGGATATCTGTAAAAGATATAAACATTGCTTCTTACATGTTTGAAATGCACTATATTGAAATTTCTCGAATTCGAAAATTTTAGAGAATTCACTATTTTTTCCATACTGTATGATCAAAATTAAAAAGAAATACTTTTATTGTCACCCACTTGTCGCTTTTAACACAGAACCTATTGCTGTTAGCCACTACGGGACTATCCATTCTTAAAATATATTTCATAATTTACCATCATTTTTTATATCCATCTCCAACCACACCCAAAGTCAGTATGCATATTTTATAGCATTGTATATCTGTTTTAGAACCTATCATTTTTTGCCCCCAGAAGCGCTGTTTGATAGCAGAGCAAAAGCCTGAGTACTTGAAAAAAAGCTTCTGTTCCATTATATTATGATACATTGTAATGCCATATTATCGGTCTCTTTGCATCCTGTAATCTATTTGAATCCTCCTCAAAAAAAAGAAACTTTCCAGTTAAGTTTTGATGGGAAAACGTGAAGATAATTTATTAATTCATTTTTTGTATCAAATAAAAATATTAAGAATATGTCCCCACTGGGCTTGCTCATGCAGTCATGTTCCATATTGTTTTAATCTATTTGTGTCATGACTAGTATCAAAAATCTAAATTTTTCAGGTTTTCATCCAAGTTGTTTGTTTAAAATTAAACAATAAATATATTTTTATTCAGAAAAAGGGTTTTTAATTATCTTTTTAAATTTGACAACAATTTGATGACGCTGATGGATGTATTTGGCTTATCTGTGTTAGTACCATAGATTTAGAAAAGAAACTGGATGGATATCACAACGTAAAAAAAAACATGCCCGCTCTAACAGACTATTTTTGGATAGTGGACGTGTAATCAATCAGAAACAACATTCTTTCCTACGAGCTTTGAACTGAATCAGTAGAAAAAATTCCTTCATATTTACTTCTTGATGTGAATAACTTCTGTATCTGAAACCGAAACATTCTGAAAATTGTAAACAAATTGGATGTTTCTATATTCGAATTTATTAGATAAAAATATAACAACTGTAAACGCAATTTCGGCAGAAATAATGTTTGATTTATGTATATATAACATTAATTTCAATATTTTAATATTTCGATCTTTTTCTTTTCAATAAACCTGAAAAGTTTTTGTCCTAACGAGTTTTGACTTCACTCTGTTTCAAAACGAAATGTATTCTAAACTGTACAAGAAATATATGTATATTATAAATGACAAAAATCTTCAGTAGAAAATTCAGTTTTAATATTAATAATTTGTCTTTTAAATTCTGAACAAATAAATTATGTAGTTTTTGAGGAATCGTCTTATCAAGTTCATGAAGATTGAAAGTTTCCGTTTCACAAGTTGTAAAGAACCTTGCTGCCCCAACGGAGAATCTAACATCGAATCTTAGAACTAGTCAGCCGACGTGCCAGACGATTTAGTACTCACCCTAATTTTGGACACGGGCGACCCCCAGGTAATTGCTATGATAAAAATAAATATTCAATTACTGAACTTATTGGATAGAGTCATTTGGCCAGATCGAAGATGAGTGGCTCGAGTTGAGACATGACTTTTTAAAATATTCGAAATGTTGTCTATTAAAACACAATTTCGAATTAAATCGAAACCTTGAATTGAAAAATGCCCTGCCAAACAGTATATTTTCTATGCAATTATACAAGGAATTAAAAAATAGGATTATAAATTAACTTTATTTCAGTTGACATATTCAATTCATATTGAAAACGAAAAGCAATGTCCTTGTAAAGACGAATCTTTATGGATGTCAATCGGTAGATGTTACTTTGCATAGGTTTTGAATAATGCAGCAATCATGCTAGACAACCTCCTCTGCCATTTAAACATTCACCACGGCATCATGAAAAGAAATTCAGAACACTTCTAGCAAAATTGCGTAAAATAATATCTCACAACCTCTGAAGTATGCAATATGGAAATCACTTTGTCAACATTGGTTTTAACTCGAATATTTCATAAAAGTACGTAACAAATAGAAAATTATGCGAAGTTTCAAAATTGCCTGCAAGCTTGGGAATGGAATGTATTATAAATTACATTAATTATAATTTAGAGGTCTTCACAGAGAGCTCCTGATTTTTAAAACACTGCTGAATCAAATAAAACTTGGCTCATTAACCAAATTAAATAAATATATAAAATTAGTATTTAAAAGTAAAAATATGTATTATAAATAGTTAGGTTTCTAACTATTTTAGGGATGGCAAAATTGCATTTAGATTTGTTTAAAAATCTTCTAACTAACATTCGAATTAATATTTGGAATCCAAAATAATGCACAAAATTTATATTTATGGTTCAAAGTTAGCAGATTAATTATGCCAATTTTCAAACAAAAGTCTACAGGAATTGAATACATAATTATTCCTTACAATTTTATGAATTGAGAAACATTGACATAAAAATTATTAATAGAGAAAAACTAGCATGTAATCGAATTGTTAATTTTCTTCCATTAATTCCTGTTTTACGCTGTAAGACAGATAATTTTTTACATAAAAAGAAAAGTTAAAAAACGTCAGTTATCATTATTAATAATGTGTACATATAAATATTAAAAGTAATAAGATATAAATAAATATTATAAAATAAAAAATAGATATTGTTCAAAATTATTTGATATATTTTTTTAGAATTTTTTTCTTTTCAATAAAATGTAACATTAGCCAGTTTGCAGCAATGAATTAAAGCCTTAAAGCCCCTCTTAATGGTGTCAGTGACAAACACATTCATTTAATTACTTGTGTTTCCTATTATTCAATATAGTAAAAGATTTCATTATCTATGATCCTTCTTCATTATATTTACCCTATCTTAATTATGATGTTTATCTCCACCACTTACTCTATGGGTTGAGTTTTAGTGGAAGCCACTTCAATTCGTAGTCTTCCCTCTATATCCATGATTTTCTTTGTACTTGTGCTTCTTTTCTATTGGACACTGCTCAACTTTCTCATCAATACCATTCAATCTCATCTTTTTAGTTTTAGCACATGGTTTCCGTTCCGGACTCAGTTTATGGTAATACTTGAATTCTTAATAATTTTTCAAATTTAATCCTCTACATTAACTTGTTGACTGGGCTGCTAAAATTTATAATAACTAACTATTACCATAATCCGAAATAAGCATTTTTTGGGATAATTTGGATTGGATACTTAGTCCTGAAGATGAATCTAAGCTGAATTAACCTGCAAATAAGGCCTGGCGCAGTTCCTCTCTTGTTTGGCATAGTGGCTGCGCTTTAACTGTTTTGGTTAACTCATTGTATGTCATTGTTTGATTGGCATTAGTTATTAATCCATTTTTCTAATATATACAAATGTATATATATATATATAAATATATATATATATATATATATATATATATATATATATATATATATATATAAAGCAAATGTTCTTCGGAATTTGTTTTGTAATTCCTACAAGACATCTGGTTACCGCGTATTTGAAGGATAAAATTAGTTGATTTCGGCTTTTCATAAAATTAGAAACATATTCTGGAGTTTCACACAACAACATAAATTATTCATGTTGATAAAAATATTCACGATGGAAAGAATAGCCTCTTTACAATTAGAGTAATTCAGTTTCAAAATATGATAAAAAGGAATTTTATGTGGCCATCGTACATCACTATCCAAACAAGTTCAAATTGGATTTTATCTCCTTTGTCATTTATATTAAAATGAGATATTTTCCATTCATTGCATAATAATATCTAAAATGAATTCTGATTTTAAATTAAATGCGTAGAATTTATGTTAATAAACTTCATCTTGTTTTATTATTATTTTTTTTCATATTCCACACATTTCAATAGCGATTTACTAATAAAAACGAATATTACCACTGTGGTGTCGTTTTGGAAATTTCTTTACTGGAATGAATTTGTGGCATACAGATGAGTGAGCTGATTGCTTAACTACGGGATACATCCCGTAGTTACTCAGTCCTTACAGTCAGTTATACACAGTCAAAGCTGCTGAAGGTAGAATCTCGAAACTTTGCATTCAAGTGGGCGCAATAATGACTGATCTATAAATAATAAAATAAATCTAAAAATGTTGTGCGAAATTTTTATAGATCAGGTATTTTTTTTTCTAACATTCTTTAAGCTATAACTCGAAAACGGAAAGTTACAAAAAAATCGTTTATCATGAAAAGAATATCCCAATTTTTCTTAATAATTTTATTAATGTAGAATTATCCGTTGAGCTATTTGAATTTATAGTTACAGCCAATGATTTTTATTATATTTTATCAAATAATTTATTTATAGATTTTATTCATTGTGGTAACTATGGTAATATAGTAAAATAATGCTATAGTTAATTGATGTTTAGCTTAAAATGTCTGAAAACGTTGAAAATGAGGTTGCATGTAATGATTGTCGATGAAGTATTGTTTTACATACAGCAAATTCCATGCTAATACAACTATAATATACGCAGCGTTATATTTAGTAACCACTAGTAGGTGCAAAGCGTGGTTGAAATGGCTAACATATTACATTGTTGTTTCAAATTCTAAAACTTGTTAAAGTCATTTTGAGATGTGCAGGCTTGAATATAAAGATAACTCTTAAATCTCAATACTACTTCATTTTTTACTAAAATATCCCCGATCATTCCCCAATATAATATTTATGAAAAGACAAAAATGTTTCTGAAGATTACAACCACGAAGTCAGGCAGATGCGTAATTTGCAAAAATGATAACTTCTAATAGAAAGTGGATAGACGTGCAAATTTTCGAATCGCAAGCACATATGTCATGTAATATCATCTAAAAGGATGAAAGCAGAAAGCTGCTAAAATCTGCGAAGCAAGTGAATTGTTTTTGATGAATTTCAAACTTTCCTTGTTATGTCTCAAAGATAACAGAAAACATGATCAGAAGCACTATTAGAAAGCTTGGAGAAATCCGCGAAGAGACTAATATTACAAGAAGGTTTTGTACATTGTTGTATCTAGGATCTGAGCAGTCTTTTTAACCAATAAAATATGTTCGAGATTCCTCTAGATGACCTTCTTTCTTCTACCATGGAGCAGTTATTGTTATACCAACTGTGACATTAAGTTTTAAAATGGAACTTAGATACTTCGTAGATGGATTGACAGAGAGTAGAATGTGGCGACATCTAGTCTGGAAATAGACAAAGATATTTTACAAGGAACAGTTTTATTGACTAGATTTACAAAAGGTGCAGGGGCTTCAATCTCCTGATTTAGCCTCGAAAAGTTGAAGTGTGGCCAACAGAAAGCAATCAGTTCTTGGGGCAATGCAATGAGTCACGAGTGAACTGACCAACCAGAGACTAGAGGCCACTGTGTGATATCACTCCGAACATGGGCAAAAGAACTTTTCCAGATTTTTTTACATGCATAATTTTGTAATGCGTGTGTTAATCAGTCCTCAGTTATCCAACAGAAGGATAAAAATCTTTAAAGACAGAGATGTGAAATTGCCTACGCAGGGGAGTCACGGATCGAAGGCAGGTGTTCACAGTGCACAGTGTGCCAAAATTCTTTCAAATGGGGAGCCACCTATTTTATATCTCCCTAATCAATTTTGCTGTATCAATTCTAGAGAAAACTTAGTAAACATTTAACGTCTAATTATCAATAAAGATATTAACACGATAATAATACAATTACTTAGGCTAATGATGGCAATTATCACGAATGATTTTACTGTATAAATTATTATTTCTTGTGAATATATTACCGATAAGTATCTACACCTCTATCATTTGATTAACTTATGTGTTACTTTACATAGACCAACATGCAAGGGGAGATAGATGCCAGAATAAAAAATCGCAATCCGCGAGCCACGTTAGTTTAATTTGCAACCCCAATCAATCGTAGGTACGCAATATTTTAATTTGCAAGTCAGCCCCAATCAATCATAGGTACGCAAATATATCGACTGACGGTGGCAAGACATTTGCTGTTATATGACTATGCGCTGAAAAGCATGTATCCTGAGTTCCTTTATCCCGAGATCATCGTAGAGCATGGTTTCAGTGGTTTCATATATATCAAAATTTAACAAGAAATCTGTGAGACTAGGAAGCAACTTTTGCAGTTTTGATATTTACAACTATTTGCGACAAAACAAAGCGAAGACTTGTAGGCGCATTTTATGACAGTCTTGGCCCGGAAGGTCATGACCCCAATAAACTCAAGTCACACAAATTTCAGGTGTGGTTGGGCCAAAGATCTCGTAGGACCAAGGCTTAAACCAAGCATCATTGGAAACTAAAGTAGACAATGATGCAACGATGCTACACCGCACTGAGGAACAACCAATGAGAGGACGGAGGGAGTATCTGAACCTCGGGCAAAATGATATGGCAACAAGGAGATAATTCAATGGATATACCAATTAGAATTCAGCAAGTGAGGTGGGCGGTCAAAAACAGATTGGAATGAAAAAGCAAGCAGTGTGTTTTATAAGCAATGATGGTGCAGAAGCGTTGGGATTCAACAAGTAAGAATGATTGTCCAGAAGCGAGAGAGAGAGATCATATGTAAAATTCGAGCAGTGTTGATGTAAGTGATAGTGTTAATTTTCAAGTACTCAGTCATTATTTTAAATATTCAAATGTTACAGAAAACTACAAGGCTGATTTCAAATGTCTGAAAAAAAGCGGCAGTAATTGCAGTCATGCTAAGCAACAAACCCGACAAACAGATGTATGTGCCGATCTGCGTATATATTAGGTCAATTTTTTATCTTTGTAATAATTTTAAGGACCTAGTCTCACACGGTGCTTGCCTCCTCCTTAAGTTTTATTTAAATTAATTTAATTTTAATCATAACAATAATATGTGTGAATAAATAATATCGAATTTAAAAGTTAAAAATGAGGAATTTAATGTGTAGTGTTTTAATTAATGGTTAGTTTAAGGAACTCGTGCAACGAGGTAATAATAGCGGGTTATTGTGGCCACTATGTAAATATACGAACTATTCGATTCACGACCACGTTATTCCAAATTTCCAAATTATGGGCGTAATGTGTTATATTTAGCTCCACAAAATCAATGGGCAGATAAAAGTCGTTTTAGTTCTTCCTCTAGACGTCATCTGACTGAAAGTAGTACTTTTCCCCATCGCTATAATGTTCATAAAAGTGACAGATGCTGAGATCATTAAGTGGTAAAGCTCTTTACTTAATAGACGCACCGATCTAAGAGTGCTGCCTCGAGGGACTATAGTTAGTGAACTTCCTCTTCTTCGGTCCAGACCGTTCGACCTACTCGAAAGTATAAGGTATATGTTTGGACGGCAGAAAAGTGCCATCCAATTTAGACCAAAATCTAGTGGGGATATTTACAGGGACAAGATCCTCTTTTCTCTACCGCCAATCTCTCGGAAGGATTTACGGACCCACTTATTTAAAATGTCCATACTCCGCGTGAACACGAGGTCAGTTGGGACAGAGGCGGGATCGAACTCGATGCTTCCGAGTGCAATCCCTATGACTAGTAAACGGTATTGCAATGATGTGATTGTACCGTTATTCTACAAATAAAAATTAATTATATGAATGGAAATACCATACCACATCGATAACTAGCTGTGAAGATACACACCAAGAAAGAGAATTTTGGTCAAATCAAGTGGCTAGCACGCCCCCTGATCATAGGCCCAACAAACACGTTTGAGATGCAAACCATTGTTATTCGAAATCCCTGTATAGAAAACAAACAGGGCTTTATGATTTCCCTAAATGAGCTAGTGTCTCCTAGAGATCCTGTATCACTTGATACTTGGTTGTAAGCTTGGCATGACATTGTGACAGGGACATCCAAGTTCTAGGTGGATATATTCTAAACTGAATTGACTCTCCTTATACTTTTCTGTAAGCGTTGTATATTCTACATTCTCCAACAGCGTCCTTAGAAATATTATAACTTCTACAAAATTGTATTTCAATTTAATTTGTTCCAAATTGATTAAGAGAAGTTGAGTAATGCAACTTACTATTATTCTTGCAATATATGTCCACATTTGGCTGCAATATTGAATATGTCTTCATATGCATGTAAAAATGTAGTTCATCTTTATGTTTGGAAGACCAGTGAGATAACACCATAACTACTGTGCCAGAGGTGAACATTTTTCGAAATTTCGAAATATCGTTCCTAAGTTCATACCTAGAGAACTTGCCTTTAAGGGTGTTTCCAGAACTAGAATGCGGTCTCATAGCAGATTACTATATCTATTGACCAGTTTCGTGCTTATTATGGGCCCGTTAACATCGAATATAGTCGATACTTCGCAGCCCAGGCCGGGGGGGCTTGCCATAAGGCTTAGGGCATTTTTTCCGACCGGGAAGGAAATGACCTCCCAATACGAAGAAGGGTCAACAGGCCACCCCGACACTACGCATTGAGAAAGCCGCTAATCCCGACATGTAACGGAAGCACCTCCAGGGACACCAAGGGAACACCAGACCCACACCCAGTAGAAGTAGAGTGGAGACAAGGGCCACCAGTCCCCGAGGAGAATCTGCCAAAAACGACCTATATAGTCTATATGGTCGACCTATATAATCGACCTGTAATAGTCGATACTTGCAATGACACTAAAGTATCTTGACATGTATTTTAATTTCGCGAAATTCTATGCAGACCAACAAGTACAATCGTACCATGCAGTCGGCCTCAAACTTCTTAAAGTCAAACAATAGTTATAAGATACAATAGTATTACAATGTAAAAAAATTAATGCGGACAACACATGACCTTTCCTACATAATGCAATGACTTTATTCGTTTTACAGCCAAAACATGGCGTTCGAATCCACAGGGCAATGTTTTGCAATGGGATATATACAACGTAAGTTGCTTTATATAACTTGTACTCACGCATAAATTCAGCATCAAAATGACATTGACATTTAAGGAATATGGATGCAATAAATGACAATTACCAATTGTTTATCTCTAAAAAGCAAAACAGTTACAAAATGCGTCTTACCTTGTGAATGAACAAGAATCCCTGGATAGGAATTAGTAAATTTGTTTAATAAAACCTCATATAGAATATTACCTCGAAAACATTCGATTCGAGTTCAGGGATACTTAAAAAGTGCTTTTCCGTTAACTCGAATTGGAATTTTCGATCCTGTCACAATGCTTTTACATTATACTAAGTATGTAGGAAACTAAGCATACATTATACTAAGCATGTAGGAAACTAAGCATACATTATACTAAGCATACATTATACTAAGCATGCATTATACTAAGTATGTAGGAAAAGTATTGTATTCGCATACGGTGAAGTGTATTGCAAATATAGGGCACTTTCTCAGCAATTTTCCACACTGCGCGATGTTAAAAAAATTATTCACAAGAGCGACATTTTAATGTCTTTTTTCAAAAGCGTTCCCTGCAACCTTTTTAGTGCGATAAATTATTAAAACGCATTGCACTGCAAATTTTCAAAGCATTCAAATATTTCTCCGTTTCAAACCGCCACAAAACAGCTATCGGTATATTTGAGCTATCGCCCCAATGAAAACGACGATCGGCCATAAATTAAGAGAACCTATCTATACGCAGGTATCCCGCATAAAACTTTTATGGAAATTATAGGCCCATGCCGTGCTGAAGGGTTACCGCAAGCTTTGAACCCGATTTTAATTTGGCAGTAAATTTGCAACCGTAAACGACCGATGCATTTGCTCGTAAAAGTAGAAAGAAATTGGAATTTATTGACGTCGATATGGCTGGGAGGGGAAAAAAAATGAAGGTAGTTCTGGTGCATATATTTGGCGAGTGCTGAAAGAAATTTGGCGATGAAATGTAATAGGAAGATATGTATCATTTTGTAAAACTGTATTTGTAGTTGAAATAAAGCGAGATTTTACTTTTCCTGTAAGTATACATAATGCAATTCATGGGGAAGTATGGAAAGTATGGGAAGTATGTGAACTGGTAAAAAATTCAAAATCGAGTTCCAATAAAACGAAAACAGAAACTCTCGTTTCGAGTACGATCAAATATTTTATATATATATATATATTTATTATACATATATATATGTATTATATATATATATATATATATATATATATATATATACATATACATATATATATATATTTATATTTATATATATATATATATATATATATATATATATATATATATATATATATATATATATAATATTCTTTTGCAGAAAAAAACGAAGCACTCCTATAAAATAATCCGTTCATTTCGAAATTTCGCATGCAAATCCCTTTATACCAAGCATGCAAATTATTAAATTTGCAAGATCAATTAGAGTGAATAGCGCGCGTTTCCACTGCGCAACTAGCATCCTATAAAACAGGTTAAAATGTGGACAGTTAATCTTTGCTCGTTATCGGCGTTGCAGTTCCGTGGAGACATAACCCATAATGCCGTTAAGACGTTGCCAAGGATCTTATAAGCAATTAGACGAGTTCGAACGTGGTCATATAGGCAGGATGCGTGAAGCTTGTTTGTCATACCTAGCATCAGGCCGCCACCTGCACCCAACAGACACTGCTATGCAAAGGTGCTGGCAGCAATGATTGCTGCAAGGAACTCTTCGACGGAATGAAGGCTCTGGAATGACAAGTTGCACGAATGCGAGGGAAGATCGGATGATTGTGCGACAGGCCATAACTGGCCCAACTGTATCATTGTCCGCCATCCAACGTACAGCCTCTTCCATAGCACACGTTGTACCTTCCACCATCTCACTGTGCTTGACTGAGATTGGATTACTCTCACGGCGGCCTTTAAGACTTCTGCCCATAACCCCACAATACCGACAGAGTCGTTTGGAGTGGTGTCGTAGCCGATCATCATTGCTGCCAGCAAACTGGCATCGCATAGTGTTCAGCGATGAATCACGCTTCAGTCTTTCAGCAAATAACCATCGGGTATGTGTGTGGAGGCGCCAAGGCCAGCGGTTCCAATCCGACTTTGTTTTACACAGGCGCACAGCCACTGCTCTTGGTGTGATGGTGTGGGGGTTATCTCTTACGGCAACAGGTCGTCTCCAGGCATCCTCAGCATTTAACAACTCAACGAAATGTTGATGAAATCCGTCGGTTGTTTGGGTTACCCTTCATGGCACGTCATTCTAAGGCCATTTTCCAACAAGATATTACCACGCCACATACGGATCGCATATCTGTGGACTGTCTCCGTGCTGTTGTTAGTGTTCCTTGGTCAGCAAGTTCACCAGACTTTTCGCTAATCGAGCATGTATGGGACATGCTAGACCTCTAGATTCGGGCACCTTGAAATGTAGCAGATCTGGAGCAACAATTGAGGAAATCCTGGCAGAATGTGTCGCAGGATGATCATAGAAAACGTTATCACTCCTTACCTAGATGTATACAAGCATGCATTGCCGCCAAGGGGGATTTCACCAATTACTGATTTGAAAATTCAATGTGCAATTGCTAGCCATTGATGAGTCCTGTTTTGTAATCATAAAGTGTGTATGAGCTGTACGCATATTTAATTTCAATAGAAACAGTCATACTCTTCATGGTGCTTCGTTTTTTTTCAAAAGTGTGTATGTATGTATATATATATATGTGTGTATGTATATATATATATATATATATATATATATATATATATATATATATGTATGTATGTATGTATATATATATATATTCTTTTTTCGATTCCATACCTTTGTATTTTGATACTTTTCACATATATATATATATATATATATATATATGTATGTATGTATATATATCCATATATACATATATATACATACATATATACATATTTACATATACATATATATATATATATATATACATGTATATATATATATATATATATATGCATATATATATATAGATATATATATATATATATATATATATATATATACGTATATATATATATATATATATATATACATGGATTCAAATGATTAAGAAATGAAAGAAGTATAAACGGATGGAGATGCTTACAAGGAAGTCGAACGGCCAAGGGGGATTACGACCCCTTGTTCCCGGTTGAAGCACGCTTTTAATCCCAGGAAACGTTCCCGGAACCAGACTCGCCTGAAGCAGTCCTCCATATACCAACGCTGGAAAAGCAAAATCCAATCCACTGAAAAAGCAAAATCCAATCCATTGAAAAACCAAATCCAATCCATTGAAAAAGCAAAATCTAATCCATTGAAAACCGTACTTGAAAACCCAGATCACCGACATGGAACGCTACTAATAGCAAGACTATTTGGATGCCTAATGTCTAAACAACCTATAACATCCATATCAGCACTGACTTTTCATTACGTGCAAGTCCTTGTAACATGTTACGGTTAAGATACATGTCACAGTTAATCTTTTTGCATCCATCGTGACGTAACTATAATAGTTCATAGAATTTTGCATAAAAGGCCTGATCATACTTTTTGTATGATTTTTCATAATAATGCTTTAGGAAATGTAACGGATATAGCTGTTTTTTCGCTTCACATACCAAATTACGTTCGCATATAATGCGTTCGGTCTTGGTTGTATTTAATCTTTTAATCCTGTTAAGATGATTGAGTATTAAGTTACGGAGTACGCCTATACTCAAGTTGGAATTCCAGTTGATGATATAGTTTATGCTGACATCAAAGGTCTTTCTTTTATCATACATTTTAAAGCAAATACTTTCTTTGTTGTCGTAATAAATGCTTATATCTAAAAACTCTGTTATATCTTCCTTCAATTGTTTTGTTTCGATCAATTCCAAA
>OX578145.1:57876738-57901738 GCA_951213105.1 Amaurobius ferox | reverse complement strand
ATCGAACATTTTTAAAGTGATGTCTCTCTCTCTCTCTCTGTGTGTGTGTGTGTGTGTGTGTGTGTGTGTGTGTGTGTGTGTCAATGAGTCTGTAGAGACGATAACTGACGAACGAATGGACCGATTCGAACGAAATTTGGTACAAAAATTACAATTCGTAAACACTGGAAGCCTATTGCTTTTATACCCAATCGAATATTCAGATTCCCCCTAAATTTTCAAGTAAACTTTTGAAAAATCGTCAAAAAATCAAAACCTCTTTATAAAGTTACGCGAATAGACATTTCTTATGTAATTTTTCATTAGCGAACGATTGACATAAATTTTTGAATGCTAACATAAACCGTTCTCGAAATATTGCACATTTTTCAAAAAAATTATCAAAAAATCATATAAAATTTTAAAAAATATTTCCTATTGAGAAACATGTTCACTTTTCATATGTAATACCATGCGATAAATTTGGTGACATCATTCTCGTGTATCTAGCTCGTTCCATTCATGAAAATATTAATCAATGCCCGATTTTTAACTAAAAGTCGTATCATTAGTTAGAAACATTCCCAAGAAACTATGTTAGATTATTTTGAAATATCATAAAAAATTTAATATAATTTTTTGGTGCTGTTTTATGGTAAGCAGAAATATTTTGTCCGTCAGTCCCTTCATCTAGGTTTTACGGTATGGTAATAAGCTAACTGTTAACGACATTGGGTACCCTATATTTTTATTTACATATACTCCTGTGATCTCTGTATGAAAAATGTACGTATATAGTTATAAAATCAACGCCACAACATCATAGGTAAAAGGACATTTAATAAAATCATCTTACGAGACGTACTTAGCTTCAAACATCTCACAAGACGTACATAGCGTTAAAGCATGTTAAAGAAATCATCAAAAAGCAATATGGTATGGAAACGATAAAACAAAAATAAATGAAATCCAAACATTAATTCCACACGTGGAAAAGGGCTAAGCCTAAATCATGGATTTGTTCACTTCTCCAAAACTCTTCCTCGGGTTCTAGTATTTCGTTGAAGCACAAAAAATGTATGTTTCTGAAGAAATAGATAGATTATATCTATAAATTATTTCTACTTGAACAACATACATAAAGAAGAAAAAATAAAAGGAAACTAGAATATCTAGAAAATAACACTACAAATGCACGAACCTGTCGAACCCTGGAACCCAGAATGAAGAGACCAGTGTCGCCATTCGCAAAGAAAAATAAATGATCTACTGTTGCCATTCCTAAGAAATAATTAACAGTAATGCGAAAAGGCAAGAAAAAGTGATAATATACAATCAGAGCTACCCTAAGGAGGCGCTAATGATAGAAAGGCTAATGTTTAAGTGGATGTAAAAATAAAATATTAAGAGAATGGAGCTATCAGGATAATATAAAAGACTCTGAAAAGAATTATGAAAATCCAGCTTATCTAAATTTTTAACTATACCATTTATAAAATAAGAGGGATATTTATATAAATTACTGGTAATTTTTAGATTATTTATATGTATAGCATGAAATTTTTATCAGATAATCTGTAAATTCTAAACAGCTAATTAAGTGCAATATTTCTAAATAATAGAATCGAGTTACAAGAATTAAATGGTAAAATTTTATTAATGTTAAAATTAAAATTGTCTTTTTTATCATATAAATTAGTAGCAATTCTATTAGAAGGTTCAATAATAAGATTTAAATCCCAAAAATTAATATTATTACTAATAGTAGCTTCATTAAGAATTAATTCCAAATTGTCTGGATAGAAATCTATATCATTGACATAATTTTCAGTATATATATACTAAGCAAATCAGATCATCAACATATCTGTATAATGAATAATCTATTGATTTAAAAGACTGTACATAATGATAAAGGTAGAAATTAACTAACATACTGCTACTGCAGCCACCCTGTGGAACTCCTGAGACTTGTAAGTATAATTTATTTCCTTGAAAAATATAATTATTGAAAATAACAAAGTGAAGAAGTTTAGGAAAATTTATGAAACTAGTTTGAGTTGATAGATTGGCAATATAAACATTATATAAAGCTAAAATTACATCATATAGGTCTGAGATCTTAATATTATAAAAAGGTCTTTAAAATCAAAAGTTTAAAATCCTATTAGTTTTCTAAGTGATATTCATTTATTCTTTAATTCTTTACTATTATTTATAATAGGCCAATTATTGCTAGACTGACGTATACTACCATTTATTAAAGAATTTAAAAGTAATTTACTCGCAGTCATAGAGTAAGTATTATGATCACTAGTAACTGTTCTAAATTTAATAGGATTTTTATGCAATTTTGGAATAAGCACTATATATGGAAATTTAAAAATTTTATATTTAATATTTAAATCACTATACATACCTGCATTGATAAATTTCAATTTGATACTATTAATGAAATTTAAATCAAGTTTAAAAAGTCTATTATTTTTTAAATAACCTCACAGAAATGGTATATAAAATTTTTTACAGATATTATCATAATTATTAGAGGCTTTATCAATATAGGTTTTAAAACAGATCTTTGTAAATCACTAATGGAGTGTTTAATATTACTAATATCATATATAGATCTAGACAATTTAATACTTCTAATAGCATTTTAATATATATATATATATATATATATATATATATATATATATATATATATATATATATATATATATATATATATATATAAATTAAAATAATAAAAACGAAAGTACAGGAGTGCAAATCAGTAAACACAACATCAAACGGCGGACAATAATAATAACTTATATTTAATAGCAGAAAGTATAAAGTAAGGAAGAACTGGAAAAGTAGAGCCCGGAAAGGCCAGGATAAGGAAAATAAATCAATGAATTGTATATCTGCCAGAAACGTCTTCAGGGGCACATTCTAGACAGATATACTGAAATCCGTTGTTTCTATGATAGCATAAAACACGTGGTTAAAAGTTTATGCAATCTGTGCTCAACAACGGAATAAACGAGATTAACAGAGAAACGACCCAAAAGGTCAAAATTCAACTGAAAATCATAAAATACCACATAAACAAAAACAAACATAGCGCACAAATGCACAAATAAGCAAACAAAGGGCTCTCTCGAGTCTGAAAGACGCCAGCTCACAAGTCTGAAGGCCGCCAGAGTAAATAATTTTCATGGGATTCCACCACCACGTGATCCAGCTTGTATGCTTATATATATATATATATATATATATATATATATATATATATATATACATATATATATATATATATATATATATATATATGTATATATATATATATATATATATATATATATATATGTATATATATATATATATATATATATATATTGTAAATAACAAAGTACTAAACGTACCCGATTGTAAACTAATAGAAAATGCCAAGTCATATAGGCGCAATGCTGCTCTATTAATGTCTTGTATATAAGAAAATCAAAAAGGATCGAGAGGTGATATAAGTGCCAACAGGGAAATAACAAATGGCCAAGGGGGATTGTGACCCCTTGTTCCCGTTTATAGCCAGCTATTACTCCTGAGGAAACACTCACGGAACCGTTACGTGCCTGTGGCCATATTTCCTTGGAACGTCAAACCGTTAACTTCTTATTTCAACCTGTCTCAATCCAAAATAATTTTTCAGTCCATGCATTCACTTCTGGCATACGTCTTTTGCTTTGACGTTCCAAGGAAATATGGCCACAGGCACGTTACGGTTCCGTGAGTGTTTCCTCAGGAGTAATAGCTGGCTATAAACGGGAACAAGGGGTCACAATTCCCCTTGGCCATTTGTTATTTCCCTGTTGGCACTTATATCACCTCTCGATCCTTTTTGATTTTCTTATATATATATATATATATATATATATATATATATATATATATATATATATATATATATATATATATATATATATATATATATATATATATATATATATATATATATATATATATATATATATATATATATATATAATTGAAGAATTTTTATTTTACTTGTATTATATACCTGAGATAGATCATTAATAGAAAATGTTCTGTATAGCAGAAATGAAAGGAAGATGGACTAAAATGTAAATGTGACATTAAAAGTACTATACGACAAGCCGTTGAATATATAACAAAAAACATGATAATAAAACATTATAAATAAAACAGGTACTAAAACAGGTACTGAAATGGTATATAATACCCCTTTTCCCTGTTCCATATATAAGTTAAGGAATAGAATAAGAATTACATGTGCTAAAGAGTGCTAAAATAAAATTGTTTTAACAACACAGTAAGATGAAATTATTGAAATAAATCATATATGCAATGCAGGTACTTAAGGTACTAATCCCCTCGTTTCCTGCATAAACATATATGGTGTAAATGTAAGAAATGTGTTTAAAGATGAAAAGTTGCAAAACAGAAACATTGTTTTGCACGATGAGCTAGGTCTTTCTAGCTCCCCATTTTTTTTTTGAAAATGAATAGATTGAATAAATTAAATAAAGTGAAAAACATTTCCCAAAACATGTACGCTATCAAGGGCCATACATGTTTCGTTAATGCAGAATTGTATTACAGAAATAATGCACATGGCTCGACGTAGAAGAAAATATAAAATGAATCAGATATATAAAAAATCAAATATAAAAGTAAAATATAATCAAATATACCAGCGTGTTGCTAAATATTTGTAGGAGAATACTATGTAGCGAAAAGAAATAAGAATATATAATAATTTAAATGTATTTACCCCTTGTTCTGCTTAAGAAAGCAGATTACGTGATACTGACTAAGCATTTTATCTGAAAACAGATTACAGTTAATTCTATATACTAAAATTTCAACTGTGGGAAATGAAACATGGAGATGAAAAATTATTTAAAACTGTTTTAGAATGATCTGTCAATGTGTTGCTGTAATTGTAGCAAGGTGTTGAATTTAAAATTAAAATGTGTTTTAATAAATGAAAAAATATGGTTTGGCGGATAGGTATTTTGGATATTGTTGTTGATGAATTTAAAAATATGTTTTTTGCAGTAACATGGTGTACTTAACATTTTTATTCTTAATAACTGGTTATTAATAATATTTTTAAATACTGATTTTGAAAGATTGGATGAATAATGTTGAAGTTTATTTACTTTGAAATTATAAGTTCCTGTTTTGTCGTATATATTAAGTTTTAATGTGTCTGCATTTTGAATTTTTAAACTAACTTCTAGATAATTGGTTCAATTTGATGTATATACATTTTCAATTAGTTGTAGATTAGGTGGAAAGATTATATATATATATAATTATATATATATATATATATATATATATATATATATATATATATATATATATATATATATATGATGTCCCAAAAAGATTGAAACGCGGTTTAATTCTTTACCTGTTGGAGATAAGCGGGCAGTGTAAATTGCAAAAATGTTGTTACACTTTTTAAATTTTTATACGACCCATTTAGACAAATTTGGTCAAACAGAAATTTTTTATTTTTAATGCAACAAGATCATTAAAAAAACCGCATTTCTGTATCTTTAAAATCAACTGAATTATAATAAAGAAAAAAAAATCTGATTTATGCCACTTTCACGTATCACGTGAAAGGCTGTTTCATCAGTGAAAATGGGGATCATAAACAAATTGACGATGGAATTTTTTATCACAAATGCATCTACATAAAGCATTACACAGACAGCGATCATATAAAGCATTGGTACTCACTACGCTATACTATGGCTATACTATATAATTTCATCCAGTTTTAAATTTTTTATGATATGTCACAAATTTACATGTCTAATTTGATATATGGTCCCCCTTCAGAATTTTCAAATGATTGTGTTGCATTAGAAATAAAAAATTTCGGATTGACCAAATTTGTCTAAGGGGGTCGTATAAAATTTAGAGATCCCACAAATATAGGTAATATAGGTACAAATATAGGTAATACAGGTACAAATATAGGTAATGCAGGTACAATTATAGGTAATGCAGGTACAAATATAGGTCCCACAAAATTTTAGGTAAAATTATAGGTCGTATAAAAATTATAGGTTCCATAGGTCCCACAGTCAGTCTGAACAACATACTAAAATTTCATTTTGATAAAGCCATTTTTACGGCAGTTATCGTGCTAACAGACAGACAGACAGACAGAATGAACAAAGTCATAAACACCTTTCAACTTTGTTGTAAAGTGTTAAAAAGTGTAACTTTTTTAATATTAACGGGAGGACTATTTCACCCTGTATATATATATATACATATATATATATATATATATATATATATAATAGAAGATTTTTATAATTACTTGTAATATATATATACCCGAGAAATATATATATGCACATATACATATATATATATATTGCTTCCCTTCTAAATATTTCACTCTCACAGCTTCAAACACAATCCAAATATTCTACACTTTCCAAACGGATATCCCTTCTCTTTCAAACCCACTTGCTGATGTGACAAAACTGCTCCTTAGAAACACGACCCTCTGTTTACATACAACCAAAGAGACGCAGGCGAGATATTTAGCTACGAAGTTTTGACTCCAACGACAAATAAATTTTAGTGATTTGCTGGCGGGTCGCCGGTTATTTTGGATACCTAAAAGAGCTGTTCTATTTTTAAGCGGAGTATGCATTGTGGTTATTGTTACAAGGTGAAAAGTCATGGTTATATCTTATGTATACAGCGGTAGCATGGAATGCATACTGTGGTAGCATGGAATGTATACGGCGGTTCTACTGCTGGTGGCAAAATTTTTCCATAAGTTTTTGCGATTCTTTTTTCCTATACACTTCTATTTTTCAGGATTTACTATAAATAAAGCTTAAATGTTGACTGATTTAAATTTATGCATAAAACTTGAAAAGAAAATGGTGCTTCACTAAGGATTTTCGCTTTCAGTTCTCTTTTCATTTCCGATTCAAACAATTTTGTTCTTCTTGAAACATATCTTTCACAAGATTGGCTTCAGATCAGATAGAGGTTAGATTCTGACTAATATAGATTCAGCTAGATATTTGACTAATATAGATTCCAAAGGAGAAAAATTATATATTAATTTAAAAACTTTCGATTCTATTTCAGGGAAACATGTTTTCCGTCGAAAACTTGAATTCGAATTTTCGACCCCATCATAATACTTCCTTTGTACATTACACTATGTATGTAGGGAAAGTAATAGCACCAAATAATTTAATCTGACAAAAGTATAACTTTTGACAAACAATTAAATCTAATGATTTCCAATGAATTATGCCTGTTTATCTCATTTTGAAATAATATCCCGACTTTGGGAGGGAATCCTGGAATAATATCCCGAATATGATATTGCGACTTTACACGTCTGTTTTGTACGTATTTTACACCTGTCGTACCTAATATGTGCCATTCAAAGGGAGTTCACGAAATTTTACAAAATGTTTCAAGGGTTCCTACTGTGACTAATTTCAAGGGTTCCTACTGTGACTAGTTTCAAGGGTTCCAAGGGTGACTAGTTTCTACTGCAGTCCACTACTTGTAAGGAATTGTTCTTTTGTAGAATCTATCATCAACGTAAGATTTGTACTTATTAACGCTCATCGAAACAGATAGCTTCTAACTGCTTAAGCGGCAGAAAACTTTTGAATATAATATTTCAAGAGTTAGTGAATATAATATTGCACTTTTGAGCATAATATTACAAGCGTATTTATTGCCTATGTCTATATATTTATTACAGTTAATGAAAAACTGCCAAACACTTTTGCTTTAAATATTGCTTTTTAACACTTTACAACAAAGTTGAAAAGTGTTTATGACTTTGTTCATTCTGTCTGTCTGTCTGTCTGTCTGTCTGTCTGTCTGTCTGTCTGTCTATCTGTCTGTCTGTCTGTCTGTCTGTCCGTTAGCACGATAACTGCCGTAAAAATGAGTTTATCAAAATGAAATTTTAGTATGTTGTTCAGACGGTCTGTAGGACCTATGGGAATATAAATAAATAATATCACCCAATTAGTTTTTTATTGAACCCGGGTTGAAAAAATGAAATACATTGAACCCTATGGGACCTAATTTTTCAAACATTTTTTAAGTAAATTTAAAATTCACGAATTGCTTCGAAATTTTTAGGAAATATTCACATTATCCCATAGAATATATAAAAAAAAATTCAGTAAAATATGTTAAGTAGTTTTTTAATTAAAAAAATTATTTAATATAGGGAAAAAAACAAATTCAATTAAATAATTAAATTCTGACTTTGGGATATCTTCCAGAAAGAAAAGAGAGAGATATTATATAATAAATATCTCTCCCTTTGCTTAAACGTTTTGCATATGGGAGTGGCTTCATATTTTAAAATAAATTTGGTAGATAACAATTTTTCATTTTTTTTTAAATTTTATATAACTCTTCTTGATAAATTTAATTGATGGCATTTTAAATGCACTTTCCTACGTCCTAGAGAGTTAAAATTTGGTACACAGCTTAAATTTGTTGAACATTTTATTCGACAAAAATTTGATGGATCTTTAAATATAGATCATACATTTTTTTCGAAATGGCCTGAAAATAATCCCCGTTCACTTCTATAAATCATTGTTGTAATATTGTTAAAAATTCTGATGTGGACAGCACATGTCTTTCTCTGCAGACTCAAATTCGTTCTCTTTATTTATTTAATGATAATTTGAGTTTATCTGCACAACATAAGTATTTTAAATGACATTGAATTTACACGTTAAACTTAAATTTGGTTCTCATTTGATAGCTGGACTTATTGTCAAAGGTGGCGTAGCGAAAACGCGAAAAAACTAGAATATCTCAAGAACGGCTAGTCCTAGAGTAATGGGGTTAGTCTTATTCTTTTTGTTGTCAAAAATCACATATAAAATAGGAATTTAATTGATGTAATTGAGCACACGTAGTCTTTTATTTTTATATATAACGATTTTTGCTGGCCATTTCGCAAAAATAGCCCGTTTCTTTTTCCCGAATCGTAGTAGAATAACCTACAAATGATTTATATACAAAATTTTGTTAAATTTGGTATATAAATCACTTGTAGGTTATTGAAATATTATTCTCCAAATTTTGTTAAATTTGGTTCATTAGTTTTTAGCTAGAGTGGATAAAGGCAATTTCTGCGGCCATTTCGCAAAGAAGGCAGATTCTTTTATTACGAATCGTACTATAATCTAATGAACATCAGGATTTCCCATAAAAAACATACCTACCAAATTGTATGAAATTCGGTCCATTAGTTTTTCAATTAGAGTGGATGTAATATCCATACACAGATACACCCACAGCATACACAGATACACCCTTACACACACAGACGTCTTCCTAAAAGTAGTTTTTTCGTGTTCTAGAAGTCCCAAAACGTGTAGATCCTTTGAAAATTCGAGTTCCGATCTTCGGCACGATTCCAATACTTTGAGTATATACACATACACATATATATTATCTGTGTATTATCTGTGTATCTAAATTCCGTGCCTATGCAATTACAATAGTTGTGATTTTAAATGATCCCTAAACTTTTATTATTTCTTCAAGGAAGCCTAATTTTAACATATGCAGAATGCAAATATCTCAAGCGATTGTAAGATGAATTACATAAGAATTGCTGAATTTTTTTAACAAAATTATTTAGCTCTGGAGTCTGGAATACAAGTTATATGAATGAAATATTCATTGATTTTGCATAAAGAATCAGATGATTTATATTTCGATACAGTTTTAAATATTTAAGTATAATAAATTACTGTAGTACTGTGATAATGTAAAAGATATTACCCCTGAATGAATCACATTTTAGAAATTTTTAAATGAAATTACATTTCAGTTGGAAAGTGTTTCATAATCAATGCTTATGCATGATTGATCTTTCTTGTTAGTTATAAACAAATAATTTTTATATGTTTCGAATGATTTTGTGTTAATATGATTGTTTTTTATAAAATTGATAAAATAAGTTAGAATTTATTGTTTTGAGATACGTTCAAAAATTTGTTCGTATGATGAAAAAAAAAATATATTTAAACTAGTTTGACATTTTTCTATTAACATTTGACTTTTTCTTTTTAAGATTTCTACGTGGACACCTTGGGAGTAATTGCCGTGAATACTGGTAATACTCATTATGTCAACTGAAATACTTCTCGTCTGAACAAAATTTATATTTTTAATTAAAACTTTCATTGCTTGAACTTTAACTTCCAGGAGAATATTTAACAAAGTTAAACTTTCAAAATGCTTCAATGTTTAAGGATTACGTTTAAAACTCAATTTTAATTTTTTATTTAATTGCAAGAAATGGTCATAATTTATACTTTTTAGTTCGCGAGCTTTTGCAAGTTGTCGGTTTCGGGAATAACTGCTCTAAGGACTTGTAGTATTGTGACACGTACCAGATTTTTGGCGCAGAATTTGAATCTTTTAGATCGTTTACGTGGCTGAGACTTAAAGAATTGCAAGTAATGTCTTGGAGCTACGAAAGAACTTGCTCACCATTGCTCATTGCAAAATGCAATTTACAAAAGTTGTATGTGGTTATATGCAAAGTTATATGCAAAAGTTATATGTGCAAGGATGGTGTATACAATAAACGTACTTGTCAAGGTCATACGCCATTGCTAGCGTGAACGGTGGACAAGGGAATTAGACGCTCGGAGCTCGATGCGAGAGTGCTCGCTTGACGTCGTTTGACGTTCGTGAACGATAGTCACCAAATCAAATTCTATATCCAAAACCTATAGGACGTCTTCGACGGAGAAAGCCCCCCCTTATTTATTAATTTATTTATTTATTTATTTACTTTATTTTTTTATGTTTGCTATCAATGCAGCATATATCCAGTGCATTTGAGATCCATCAAGAAGAAAATATGTTCATTAGTTTAAACTGAAATGCGTCGTTGGTAAAGACCATGAAAACCATTAAAGTTACCGATCTGTTTTAGATTTTAATTCTTAGAATAGATGAGGCACTTCAGCAATAGTATTTTAAAATGTTGATCAACAGAATCTTGTTAACGTGTAGCATAGCGTTGTTAATCTAAATGCAATAGAAATTTGAAACAATGAAACAAGATGAAATAAATGAACGCAAGTAGAATGAAAATATTCATTCAAAACACAGTCAAAAATAACTTAATATGCAGTACTATAAAATTAGAAGGAGGTGAGGGGAACGAAGGAAACGACTGGTTTAGAAAACTCGATTAAATAAATACGAATTGATATCAACAGAACAAATTGGAAGTAATAGAAGCAGCATACTTTAGAAACTAAGTAAGCTTTGCTAAAAGGAGTTAAAATAACGATATCAACTAGAGCAGCGTTATCCAAAGAAAAAATTATAATTTTTACAAATAAAGGAAACAATCAGTTTCGGAAAATAATTATCTATCTATAAGTAAAAAGAAAAACAAATTAAATATAATGAAAACTGTCCATCCGATGGTTATTGTACACATAATTTACAAATAAGTGGAACAATGGTCTGCGGAAACTAAATTAGCTACCTGTATGTGGAAGAAAAAGCAGAGTAGTTAAATGTAACGGAATGCATCCATCACCGTTTCTTGCTGCATTTAACATATAATACAAATAAAGGAAGCAACCAGTTTCGGAAACTTAATAGTCTACTTTTATATATAAAGGAAAATTGCCCACCAATGTTATTCACTGTATTTAACATAGCATTTACAAATAAAAGAAACAGGGGAACTAAATAAGACACCTCAATGTGGAAAGAAAACAAGGCGGCAGTTGAAAAAATTACTTTCGATGTTGGTTGCTGTACTAAAATATAATTACAAGCTACGAAACGCCCCCTATCAACTGGCTAAAACTATTCCAAACGTTCCATTTATGTTTTATTAAGATAAATCGTAAAACAAACGCAATTAAATACGCTTAATTTAGATTTCAGTAAATAAGATTTTCGGAGCTAAATAGTAGGATTTACAATAAGAATATCCCCCGCTATTTAACCTTTGTTACTTTGTTTACGTAGTGAAGATAAATGCTAGTAATATTCAGGCCCAGAAATTTACATTCCCGTGGAATGAGTTTGGGTGATATACCGTAAGTGTTCTCACCATGAATGTTCCTTTTCGCCGCTAAAACTGTATATTTGAACTGTAAGGCGTATATATTTCAAATTATAGCAGCTAAATAATTTCAGGTGGAAGGAAAACAAAGCAGTCGAATAAACTGCCTTTCATTGTTGGTTGCTGTACTAAAATACAATTCCAAGCTTCGGCAAGCCTCCTATCAGATGATTTTGTGACTATAACTATTCCTAATCTTCTAATTATGTTTTATTAAGATAAATCGTAAAACAAGCGCAATTAAATATACTTAATTTGCAGTTCAGCGGATAAGATTTTCGGATCTTAATGTTAGGATTTACAATAAGAATATCCCCGCAATTTAAGCTTTATTACTTTGTTTACGTAGTGAACATAAATGCTAGTAATATTCAGGCCCAGAAATTTACATTCCCGTGAAATGAGTTTGGGTGATATACCGTAAGTGTTCTTTCTCACCATGAATGTTCCCTTTCGCCGCTAAAACTGTATATTTGAACTGTAAGGCGTATATATTTCAAATTATAGCAGCTAAATAATTTCAGGTGGAAGGAAAACAAAGCAGTCGAATAAACTGCCTTTCATTGTTGGTTGCTGTACTAAAATACAATTCCAAGCTTCGGCAAGCCTCCTATCAGATGATTTTGTGACTATAACTATTCCTAATCTTCTAATTATGTTTTATTAAGATAAATCGTAAAACAAGCGCAATTAAATATACTTAATTTGCAGTTCAGCGGATAAGATTTTCGGATCTTAATGTTAGGATTTACAATAAGAATATCCCCGCAATTTAAGCTTTATTACTTTGTTTACGTAGTGAACATAAATGCTAGTAATATTCAGGCCCAGAAATTTACATTCCCGTGAAATGAGTTTGGGTGATATACCGTAAGTGTTCTTTCTCACCATGAATGTTCCCTTTCGCCGCTAAAACTGTATATTTGAACTGTAAGGCTTATATATTTCAAATTATAGCAGCTAAATAATTTCAGGTGGAATGAAAACAAAGCAGTCGAATAAACTGCCTTTCATTGTTGGTTGCTGTACTAAAATACAATTCCAAGCTTCGGCAAGCCTCCTATCAGATGATTTTGTGACTATAACTATTCCTAATCTTCTAATTATGTTTTATTAAGATAAATCGTAAAACAAGCGCAATTAAATATACTTAATTTGCAGTTCAGCGGATAAGATTTTCGGATCTTAATGTTAGGATTTACAATAAGAATATCCCCGCAATTTAAGCTTTATTACTTTGTTTACGTAGTGAAGATAAATGCTAGTAATATTCAGGCCCAGAAATTTACATTCCCGTGGAATGAGTTTGGGTGATATACCGTAAGTGAACCACCATGAATGTTCCTTTTCGCCGCCAAAACAGTATATTTGAACTGTAATGCGTATATATTTCAATTATAGCAGCATGCATATACTGGAAAATAAGGTAAAATGGCAATCAATTTTCATTTGTAGCAACATTTATGCTTTACCTAACAGAATGAGAAGAAATCCGCAAACATGCCATTTTAAATGATATAATGTACCAATTTGTTGAAATAGTATATTATTTTCTAATTAGAAAGCACTAATACACAATTAAAAATTCTGATGTGGACAGCACATGACTTTACTTACATGATGCAAATACTTTATCTCTTTCAATGTGCAATAATGATGGACAAGATACACGGCGCAATGTTATTAACGTTGAAATGTACACTGATATTCGGCACTTTTCTGGATGACAACATCTACAATTATTTTGAAGTACAAAATTAACTTACACTTTGCGGCAATTGGGAATATTGATAACACCTCCTAAGCAATATACTTCATTATAAATATTAAAATACATTATTATTAATTCTTCAGTTCAGCGTCATTTTCGTAACTCTAGCGTCATCTTCGCCAATTTGGTGATATTCTTATCAGTTTGGCATTAAAAAGTCGCCAAATTGGCTATATTCGCCAAATTTGTCGCCAAGTGTTATATATTAATGCCTGCAGTGGATTACCTGCCGTTTCCGGGGTTCTAAATAAGCGCACACTAATAAATAATTTAAGCGCCCGCTGCTTATGCAATACATTAAAACATATTGTAAAATAGCGTTGATCTAAAAATTGCACGCGCTGTCCACGAAAGCAAACAATATGAGAATCCCAATTGACTGTATATTCAAAACACCGCTCATGAAAACGGGAAAGGAAATAATTAGCGCTGACCATCCCATTTTATCTGGGCTTGAGGAGTAGCTTCAGTGCCAGAACAGTCGGAAAACAAGAACAAGGTTCTCCAGCGCGTGGGGAATGCTTTCAATTGATAGAACAGCTTCGACAGTAGGGTTCGAGATGCGTTTGGTTCATTTAAAATAACTATGATACGGCAGGGTTAAATAATTTTTAATTAATCAATGGATGAGTTCAAAAATAATTTCTGGAGTAGTCGGTGATATATTTAGGAGCTGCTGTTAAAATAAGAATATTGGCTTTAATATATCGCCCATTTTAATATATCGTAATATAAAATTCGGAGAGGTTTAAAACGCGCGAAAAGTATATATTTTTTTAAAAGTTCATTAAAATGTGTCTATTCGTCGTATAGATTCCGTTCAAAGTTTGTTTAAAAGAGAATTTTTAGATCTTTCAGATAGTGTCACGATGGAAACTCTGTAGTAATATTTAAGGTTGCTAAGGAATCGAAATTTGTAAATATCGGCCCAAATTAGAATAAAACATAAAATAACTAAAATAATAACTCGACATTTAAAAGAAATAACACTGAAGTGTACTTATTCGGGTACTAAAGTACTTGTGTATCAAATTTCATAGTCGTATGATGCTTAGATTTCCCACTACAGCCTACCGAAACAGACATACAGAAAACAAGAAAGACGTACAGCTATTTTCCTTTATTATGTATGATATTTACTACTGTTCGGTTTTATATAATTCTTAGATACATTTATTTGAAATAACGTGTATCTCAAGAACGATTCAAGCTGGCTTTCTAAAATTTGAGTAATTTGTTTTAGAACAAAAAATTGGGTATGAAATGATAATATATTTGACATTATTAAATGACCTAATTTTTTCAAAAATTCATTGGAAAATTTGGGAGTTTACGAACTTCGTTCACGTTTAAAATCAATAGACTTCCAATATTCACAGATTGTAATAATCATACAAAATTGAGTTCGAAACGCTCATTTAGTTTCTCAGTTATCGCATCCAGAGACTCATTGACACACACGCGCACGCACACACAGACATCACCTTAAAAATGTTCAATTCGAGTTCCCGTATGATTGAAACCTGCTTTCCGTCGAAAACTAGAATTCGAATTTTCGACTCCGCGACAAAATTTCCATTGTATATTACACTAATTATATGGAGAACGATGGACGCCATATTTTATTTTGCAATAAGTCACGTGATCTCTTCATATAATATGGGTGCTACTATTATTACAATTTTTATTTAAAAAACTACTTAATATATTTTGATGAATTTCTATTACACATTTTACGTGATAACTTGAGTAATTCCTAATATTTTCTAAGCAATTTGCGAATTTTAACTCTGCTTATAAAATGTTTGAAAAATTAGGTTCCATATGGTCTAATGTATTTTATTTTTTCAACTCTGGTTAAATTCAAACCTAATTAAGGTATATTATTATTTTACATTCCCGTATGTCCCAGAGACCGTCTCAACAATATTCTAAAATTTCATTTTGGTAATTCATTTTTACGGCAGTTATCGTGCGAACGGACGGACAGACAGACAGAATGACCAAAGTCATAAACACTTTACAACTATGTTAGAAAGTGTCAAAAACGACATTAATTTACCAGATTACTGCGCAGGAAAACAGATGAACTATAATTTAACATTGACTATTCAATGTGACATTTATTTCAAGAATTCCTCAAATAAATACACACACATCTTATACCCCGGCCGTCCAACCAGTTACTCTAAGTCCTCTGGACGAGTCGGACGGTCTGGGTCTTCAACACACATCTTATACTTAATTTAAAGTTTAATGCATAAAATTTAGGTATTTATCGTCTACATTTTCAGTAAGCATACGTATACTATTTATACAGTGAAGATAAATATGTGAGATATTCCCGTGTAGAAATTCGCGCCATTTGCATCGAATAAATTTACGTGATTTAGAATGTGTCCACAGCTTGACAGTTACTTTCCAACACTGAACCTCTATATTTGGAGTGTGGGGTTTATACGTCAGAAACACAACAGTTTAATTTTAAACACAACCCAATACTTATATGTATAAGCCTCACAGAACCAAGCAAAGCAATAATGCAATGGTTGATGATTTTAATGAAGATAAATACACTGAGGGGGATAACACAGATTTCTGTATTAAATCGACTCAATTATCGTTTTAATCGACTTAATTTTAGTGCTTTTGAATTACAATAAACAAGAACGATTAATCATTCATAAAGCATTGATTATAAAACATTTTCCAGCTGAAATGGCATTTTATTTAAACAACTCTAAAATGCGATATATTCAGCGGTGATATTTTTTAAATTATCACAGTACAATAATTTATTTTACTTGGAAGCTTAAAACTTCGTCAAAAAAGGCAATGCTGTAAAATCGTCTGCTTCTCTATGAAAAATCAATGAAAATGTCATTTATATCACTTATACTCCAGACACCAGAGCTAAATAATTTTGAGTTAAAAAAATTCATCAATTCTTATAGAACTCATCTTACAATTGATTTGTTTACATTCTGCATACGTTAAAATTAGGCTTCGTTGTAGAAATAATCAAAATTTAAAGATCATTTAAAATATAAAATATTGTAATTGCGTAAGCACAGAATTTACATACACAGATAATATACAAAAATTAAGCAGTTTTAGGACGGATTCAACAATAAATACAAATGTAAAAGAACTTTAATAGTCACGAATTTGACACTGCGAAAAAAGATGGATGCCATATTTCTTTTTAAGTGGGTCACGTGATCTCTTCATATTATATGGGTGTAATTATTATTTTCAATTTTATTTGAACAACTGCCGAGCATATTTTCTTTTATATATTTTATGGCATAATTTAAATATTTCTTAAAATTCTCAAAGCAATTTGGGAATTTTAACTCTGCTTAAAAAATGTTTGAGAAATTAGGGCTTATAGGGTTCGATGTGTTTCATTTTCTTAACACTGGTTAAATCCAAAACTAATTGGGGGATATTATTCTTTTACATTTTCATATGTCCCATAGGCCGTCTTAACAACATATTAAAATTTCATTTGGATAAAGTCATCAGTTATCGGGCGAACGCACAAACAGACAGACAGAATGAATGGACAAAGTCATAAACACTTTACAACTAGCTTGGAAAGTGTTAATAAAACTACTGCTTGAACTTACAAAATTTCCTTGAAGAAAGCTCAACGGTAGAGCGTCGGCTGGTCATTTCGAAGACCCAGAGTTCGATTCCTGTCAGCGAAATTTCTCATAATGGTGCTCTAACAAATCATCCCTGCTGGTTAATGCAAATATGCCGGAGGTCTGAAAGAGACTCTAATATGGCTAACGTATTCAGTGGACTATGATATACTGAGCGTCAATTTCAAATTGAGAGGATAAAGACCATGCAGAAAGCTATCCTGGAGGATAAATTAGCATTAAGAGGGAAACTTGAGGTAAAAAAAAGTCTGATGTGGGCAACACATGACTTTCCCTATATAATGCAATGAATTTACTACTTTTACAGTAAAAAAAATAGGTTTTTCTTATAGTTGATATTTATATTCTTTCCAAAATATTGAATTTTCGTCAATGAGTCGTCATTTTCATTGATTTAGCGTCATTTTTATCCATTTAGCCAATATTTTCGTTAATTTGGCAACATTTTAAAAAGTCGCTAAGTTAGCGACATTCCGCCAAATTCGTCGCCAAAATCTCGCCAAGCGTTTATGGACGGAGAATTAAGTTATTCTTGTAGCAGGTAAATGACTATTGGCATTCAAATACATAAGTATTTCTCAAACTATCTTTTCTCATGAATGGAACGAGCTAGATCCACGAGAATGATGTCACCAAATTTATCGCACGATATTACATATGAAAAGTGAACATGGTTCTCAACACTTAATATATTTTTTTAATTTATGGGATTTTTTGATAAATTTATTTGAAAAATGTGCAATATCTCGAGAACGGTTCATGCTAGCATTCTAAAATTTATGTCAATCGTTTTCTAAGGAAAAATTACATAATAAATGTCTATTTGCGTAACTTTATTACAGATTTTGATTTTTTGATGATTTTTCAAAATTTCACTCGAAAATTTAGAGGGGTTCTGAACATTCGATTACGTTTCAAAACAATAGGCTTCCAGTATTTCGGATTGTGATTTTTGTACCAAATTTTATTCAAATCGCTCCTCTCGTTCGTGAGATATCGTCTACACAGACTCACTGACACACACACACACATAATTTCACACACCCACACATACTTTCACACGCACACATACTTTCACACACACACACACACTCACACAAACATCACTTCATAAATGTTTGATTCGTGATCAGGGATGCTTGAAACGCGCTCTCCCGTCGGAAACTCGAATTCGAATTTTCGATCCCGTCACAATACTTTCCTTATACATTATGTATATAAGGAAAGTCATAACAAGAGGTGGTCAGTCAGATTGTCAGTTACTTGCCAGTCTGACAGAGTGCTGAGAATGCAGAGTCCACTTCTACAATAAGAGCTTGCAATTTCGTCCCAGTATCTCAACGGTAGAGCATCGGCTGGTTAGTTCGAAGATTCGAGGTTCGATTCCCGATTAGGGAAGCAAGGTTCCTTAGAAAGTATCTTTTCTCATTAACCTGAAACATTGTTTATTTATTAAGTGTTATTTTTTATTTCCAGAACGATACATGTATTTCTGTGCATGTCTAGTAAATCACACATTAAAATTATAAACTTGTTCTATGCTATTGTATGTAAGATTTACTTCAAAATCTCCAGCCATACAGGCAGTTAAATACACTTAATTAATAGCCTAATAAAATTAAAGAAACCTAATGTCCATCTTCGAGATGAGAATTCCCCTTCTACTTAAATTTTGTTTACTCCATTTACGTTCTGGAGATAAATACGCATAATATTCACATGCGGAAATTTACCCCATTTGCATTGAATAAATCTGCGTGATTCAGTTATGTGTCCAGAACTTGAATACTTTTAGAAGCTTAGATTCTATATTTGGACTGCAAGGCGTATATATTTCAAGACTTTTGCGAAAGCATCCTGCTTATGCAGGCAATTAATTTAAAAGTGACAGATAATGTTCATTGGTATAAACAAATATTTGACATTTCCAAGTTTATTAAAATAATTAAAAAAACACTCTGTGTGCAATATGAAATGAAACACTATGTGCAATAAGTAAAAGAACACTCTGTGAAATAAGTAAAATAAACACTGTACAAATGATAAGAGAAACTTGAGCAATGCATTTAAGCACAAATATAATAACAATGCAGCATATGGCTGTTTTAAGAATATTTTGGATCCCTTTCATCAATTCTAGGCAAACAGCAAAAATCGAAGTCTAAAAGACAAAATGGGCACAAATAGAAGAAACATTGGGAGATGTATATTGACTCAAGTCGTTGACGAATAGTCCACGTTAGAGAGCCAATCCGAAAGCAGGGGGTAGCAAACCAATCCGAAACATAGAACTAACACATAACACCAAAACACAACATAACACCAAAACATAAAATAATACCAAAACACAACATGGCACCAAAACACATCGTAACACACTATAACACCAAAAGCAACACAAATATTCCAATAAGACGAGACAAATCCGAACGAAATTAAACGAGTATCAACAAAACCCAAAATAAGTAAAAAAGACATGATAGTTGCAAAGGTTAAGGAATTGGTAAAATGGAACAAATGTGAAAAAAAAGGAAAAACTTACAGGACATCGTCCAGAACATGGGCAAAAATGGGATACTTTACAAGTCATTTACATTCATATTCAGTATATTGTTTAAGGTAATTTTCGTTATAAATAATATCAAAATGAAAGGAATATATAATTTCAGAGCTTTCATTCTCAGAAGTTTTCTTTTCATTTTCGTTAAATATTTCTTGAATTCGTTGAACGCTAATTTTTTTCTATTGTAATAGATCATTGATGCCTACAAATTTGGGTGATTTGTGTTAATATGCAGGATGTTTAAAAAATATGTTTGTGGTAGTTTATTTTTTTTCCTTCATCATAGATGAATATATAATGTTAATTGGAAAAATGCTCAAAATATAGAGAAAAATAGCAGAACAGCCAGATCTCTATTAGGGGTATTTTCAGAAAAATTCAAAATATAAATATTTATGGGATCCCTAGATCATAAAATGGCCAAAAATATTTCTTGCTGTTCAATTAGTAACCTTTAAAAAGATTGGTTTTCACACCTGTACAATTTATGGAACAAGTAATGCTTAAAAGTTGTGACTTTATTTTTATCATGCCAAAAAATTATAAATCTAAAGTCTCAATAGAGTATAGATTAGCTCTAAATGTATGATGTTAATATTTAGATCAAATAACGCTAAATATTCTTTCGAAAATTCTAATGGAAACTTCATGCATGATTTGAAGAGCGTGCGAAAATTGTTGATCATCAATAAAAGGGATTCGAATTGAATTAAGATAAATTTAATAATACAAGATGTTACGGCAAAATAGAATGATTAAAAGAAATGTGTGTATTCTTATCGGCAGATAGCCCCGTAATAAAGCCCCCGTAATAAATCTCCATGGATATTAAAGATAAATAAATGCTGGTATACTGAACATTTTCTTTGTTTATTATAGAAGAATATTTTTATGATTGGATATTTTTCAATAGAAAAACAACATGCATATTTAGAATTTGAATTTTTCTAAAAATATGTGTCCTCCCCAAGGAGATCAAACTATGCTGTAATGATTTTTACTAATACTTTACAACATAGATGAAAAGTGTTTATGACTTTGTTCATTCTGTCTGTCTGTCTGTCTGTCCGTTAGCACGATAACTGCCGTAAAAATGACTTTATCAAAATGAAATTTTAGTATATTATTCAGACGGTCTGTGGGACCTATGGAAATACAAATGAATGATATCACCCAATTAGTTTTAGATTAAACCCAGGATTGAAAAAATGAAATACATTGAATCCTATGGGACCTAATTTTTCAAACATTTTTTAAATTTGATTTAAAATTCACAAATTGCTTCGAAAGTTTAAGGAAATACTCAATTTATTACATAAAATACATAAAAAAAATCAACAACATATATTCAGTAGTTTTTTAAATAAAAATTAAAATATTAATTACATCCTTTATATGAAGAGATCACGTGACCCACTTCAATATAAAATATGGCATCCATCTTGTGTCATCATCGTGATTTTTAAAGTTCTTTTTAATTCATATTTAGTGTTGTATCTGTCCTAAAACCGCTTTATTTTTGCTTAAATTTTGTGCATCTACATCCTGAAATAACGCAATTACAATATAGTTGTGTTTAAATGATCATCCAACTTTGATTATTTCTACATCGAAGCCTACTTTTCACTTATGGAGGATGTAAATACCAAAAGATGTAGAATGAGTTGGGTAAGAATTGCTACATTTCTTTAACGCAAAATTATTTAGTCCATGGAGTCTGCAATATAAGCTGATATGAATGAAACCTTTGATTTTACAGAGAAGCAAACGATGTTTTGATGAAGTTTTGAGCATAGAGTTAAATTACTTGTATCTCCATGATTTTAAATTTTAAATAAATTTAATTATTATAGTATTGTGATGAATGAAATGAATGGAGAAATATTTATGAGTGAAATGCTGCTTTTATTTAAAGGGCCAGCCGATTTATATTTCGATGACGTCATTTGAAAAAGTTCATTTGTTTTCGATGAAGTTTTCAAATATAATAAATTATTGCAGTATTATGATGATTTCAAAAATATTACCGAGGAATGTATCGCATTTTAGAGATGTTTAAACCAGGCAATTTGTATTTCAATGCCGTCATTTGAAAGAAGTTCATTGTTTTCGATGATGTTTTAAGTTTTCAAATATAATAAATTAATGTAGCATTGCGATAATTTTAAAAATATTACCGAGGTATGTATCGCATTATAGAGATGTTTAAGTAAAATTGCATTGAAGTTGGAAAGTGTTTCATAATCAATGCTTTGTGCATGATTGATCATTCTTGTTCATCTTACTTTAAGGTTTGTCCCATTCGCTTTAGCCACATGTCTCTAATAAGTAAAAAGCAAACCCTCATAACCACCTTCTTAAAACAATCTACTATATATATATACAAATCAGTGTATACAAATCATACTGACTAGGGTGTATACTAATCACCTTACTGCATACTAATCTACACCGAAGTAAAAACCATAATTTTCTAGCGCAGACCATACAGTTATTACCCTAGATGCCGTGTTTCTTCATAAAGGTCCACAATTCTAATACATGCACACATATACCCTTACCAAAAGTGTTCGAAATGTGTTTAGATGACTCTAGAAATCACATTTTATTCAGAGAATCTATATTCTAAATTATTTTTTGGGTAAAAGAAATTTCTTTATACTAAGTAAAAATCTCTCATAAGTCCAATACTAATATTTCAACATATACTCATATTGGAGTAATAATATCGAATTTTAGAGTATTATTTAATTTGTCCTTATAAACGTTTTATAAACGTTAATAAACGTTTGCGATTAGTCAGTCCGACACGTCCTTACGCATATCCTGAATTTCTCAACACCACAACCACTGGAATCTCTAACCGCACATTACGTTTGACGAAATTTATTGTTTGCTGCTTTGCTATTATATTAGGCCTTAAATAGAAATTTATTTCCTGTATGCATCGTATAATGTTTCGGGTATTTATTGTGACGGGGTTAAAAATTTGAATTTGAGTTTTTGTCGGAAAAACAGGTTTTAAGCATCCTTGAACTTGAACGTTTTTGAGGTGATGTCTGTGTATGTGTGTATGTATGTTAGTGTATATGTCTCTATTTCCATATTAGTGTGTGTATATGCATCTAAGGGTGCATGCATATGTATGTTAGTGTGTGCGTGTATATAGTGTGTGTATATGTAAGTTTGTGAGTATGTGTGTGCGTGTATATTAGTATATGTATATGTATGTTTGTGTGTGTATGTGTGGCTATTTGCATGTCAGTATGTGCATGTATATGTGTGTTTGGGTGTGTATATCTATTTGTATGTCAGTATATGCGCGTGTGTATACATATTAGTGTGTGTGTGTATATGTATCGAAATGTGTGCGTGTATGTGTATGTTAGTGTGTGTGTTTGTCTATATGCATGTTAGCGTGTGTCTATATATATGTGTGTGCGTACATATTATTGTGTGTTGTATGTGTGTGTCAATTTGTATGTTAATGTATACATGTGTATATGAAAGTTTATGTGTGTGTCTATTGCATGTCAGTGTATGCGTGTGTGCATGTATATTGGTGTCCGTGTATAATCATAGCAAACTATCTATTTGCATTAGTTTGCATGTATATGTATTGGTGTGTGTATATTGGTGTGTGTATATGCATGGTGTGTGTGTATGTATTGGTATGTGTGCGTATGTGCGTGTGTGCATGTTTAGTTTGCTATGATTATTTCTATAACGAAACTTTATTTTAACGTGTGCAGATTGTAAACAAATCAAACGATTGTAAGATGAGTTGTATAAGAATTGCTGAATTTTTTAATCAAAATTATTTAGCTCGGGAGTTTAGAATAAAAGTGATATGAATAAAATATCAATTGCTTGTACAGAGAGCCAGACGATTTATATTACGATGACGTCACTTGAATAAAGTTCATTTTTTTCGATGAAGTTTTAAGTTTTCAAATATAATAAATTACAATAGTACTGTGTTAATTTTAAAAATATCACCGCTGAATGTACCGCATTTTACAGATGTTTAAATAAAATTGCATTTTAGATGGGAAGTGTTTAATTATCAATGCTTTATGCATGATTGATCTTTCTTGTTACTTAAGATTAATGTTGATTACGAAACTATGTCCAGTACGCTTTGATTACAAAGCAATGCCCACCAATGCTTATTATTGGAAAATAAATATTGATTAAAACCATGGAGCTTAGTGTGCTTATATTTTAGGATGTTTGATGAAACAACGAAATTTCAACATTTTTAAATATTATTTTATTCTTGTGGCGAAGTTTGTCGATGATAATTATACATTTGTTAAAATTAGTTTTAGTTTTTTATTTCTTAATACTCGATAATAATGTCCTTCGCTATATATGTCTGTCTGTGATACGGATAACAAATTTAGCGCTATTGGCGGCGAATTCGATGTTTTTGAAGAATGTCTTCCAATTGAAATATATTGCTACATTAACAAAACCTAATGTGGGTAGCACATGACTTTCCCTACACAATGCAAGCAAGCACTCTACTTCTTTCAATTTGAAATAATGATGGACATGATCCCCTGCATAATGTTTTTAAAGTACACTGACATTTGGCGCTTTTCAATGACTATATGTACAATTATTTTAAACTTATATTTTGAGTAAATATAATTTGGCAGTTGGAAAAATTGCTAACATCTGCTTAGAAATCTACTCCATTATCTTGATATTAAATATTATATTAAAATACGTATTAGTAATTCATCAATTTGTCGTCCTTTTCGTAGCTTTGGCGTCATTTTTACCGAATTGACGACATTTTCGACAATTTGGCACTGCATTTAAAAAGT